>PITA01002627.1:0-156642 GCA_004023965.1 Spilogale gracilis | reverse complement strand
AGTACCATTTGTTTCATCAATTGGAAAAGAAGGTATATTAGAAATGTTAAAATTGGGGTTCCTCTGAGATCCAGATGGAGCCACCTAGTAAAATATATGATGGCCTGGAGCTCTAGAGAGATATATGAGCTGAAGACCTAAACATATATCTATGCTAAATGATGGCAAAGGAATGGATGAGGCTGTTTAGAATGACAAATGTAAAGGTTTCTTGACAAAATCTTTGGGAACACTGACATGAAAAAGGACAAACAAAAAAGAGAGGATGTATTTAGGAAAATCAGGATAAAATTGTACCACTGATGGTAAGGCAGGAAATTTTCCAGGAAAAAGTAATTATTACATTTAAATATACAGAAATGTCAGGTAGAATATTGATCAGAAATTATCTTGGATTTGACATTTAATAGGTTATACCTAATTAACCTCTTCGAAGTAGTTTCACAGTGGGAAATGGTGGAACAGAAATAAATTTACACTGAAAAAGGAAGAATGTAAACTACTTCTAAGCATCATTCCAAGGATTCTGCTTTAAGTTACTTGATGCATAATGTGTGTTAAAATACTTTCCTTATGGTAATGGACCTAATGAAATGGGCTGGAGTTTAAAGACGAGACATCTACCACTTAACAGTTTTGTGATAGTGGTCAAACTCTATAACCTCATGTATAAACATGGTGTTATTATTAATAATGTATATCTCAGAACAGATTTATGTAAAGTCCTAGGCACAACTTCTAATTCAATTCCAATACATGGCTTCTTTTGGAAACTATTTTGTAGCTTATTATTCTTAGCAAGATTCTAAGTGTTAGGTCTCATTATAAAGTTTTAAAATAACTTGATTTTAATATGCCTATTTACTTTTTTAAAAATATCTTGGAATAGTTTTATTTTTTATCTTTATTTTTTTTTACCTTTTCCTTTAGCAAGTACAAAAAGTAGAACTTTTTCTCTAAGTTTTTCTATATTAAATACTAACCTGACAATTTCTCTGTTACAGAACTTCGCTCGGGTAAAAATGCAGGTAACCATGTCACTGTCATCCTTGGTGGGCACATCTCAAAATTTCAATGAGGAATTCTTAAGACGTTCTCTAAAAACTATATTGACATACGCTGAAGAAGATCTGGAATTGAGGGAAACAACATTTCCTGATCAGGTCAGAAATGTGACTCTTTAGATCATTAGTTGAAATAGGATTCTAAGTAGGCACTTTCCAAATCCATAGATCATATGCCATAGATGATGTGAATCATTTTGTTTCACTAAGCCATGCTTTCTTCTTGGAAAGTTAATATCTTTGGTATGTAATTCTGTGAATTTGTAACAAGTAGAACAAATAGTAGACTTAGGCAGTATAAACAAATATTGTTTTATGATGAAATACTATTCCCACTTATTAATGAAACAGTAATTTGCCTTAAAAAGTGAAGTTTTTACAAACTGCCTTTGAGAGAATCAGAAAGAGAAACATAGGAGAGAATTTCCTTTTGTATTCTCTTCTCATATCCTGTATCTTATTTCTACTTCTAGTAGAAATATTCTACTTCTAGTTCTATTTGTTCCAGGTGAGAGAACTGGGGGGGAACCAAAACCAAAACAAAAAACAGCCTACTGAGGAATTAGTATAAAGTTTACTACGTTTCACTCACCATACCCCATCATACCCATATCCTTTAGAAATATATCAGTATCATTTTATCTGTTTTGAAGCCTTCAGATGTTTATCTAATAACTTTCCAAACTAATTTAATGATTATGAATGAATGATAATTAAAGAATTTTTTTAAATTAAATTCTCTGCTGCAGGTTCAAGATTTGGTTTTCAATCTCCATATGATCCTTTCTGATACCGTTAAAATGAAGGAACACCAGGAAGATCCTGAAATGTTGATTGATCTAATGTACAGGTATCATTTGTTTGATTCACTTATGTATAGTATAACAGGTTTAAATTGGTAAAAGTTAAAAATAGAGCTACCTGTGATCCAGCAATGGCACTACTAGGTATTTACCCAAAGAATACAAAAATACCAATTTGAAGGGATGCATGCACCTTGATGTTTATAGCAGCATTATCTACAATAGTCAGATAACGGACAGCCCAATGTCAATGGAACATCAGTCAGCCTTCAAAAAGAACAAAATGTTGCCATTTGCAACAACATGGAGGGAGCTAGAGGGTATAATGGAACATCAGTCAGCCATCAAAAAGAACAAAATGTTGCCATTTGCAACAACATGGAGGGAGCTAGAGGTATTATGCTAAGTGAAATAAGCCAGTCAGAGATAGATAGTACCATATGATTTCACTCATATGTGAAATTTAAGAAACAAAACAAATGAGTGAAGGGGAAAAAGAGGAAGAGAGACAAACCAAGAATCAGACTCTTAACTATAGAGAACTGATGGCTACCAGAGAGGAGGGGGGTGGGGGGATGGGTGAATAGGTGATGGGAATTAAAGAGTGCACTTGGGATGAGCACCAGGTGTTGAATGGAAGTGTCGAGTCACTAAATTGTACACTTGAAACATGTTAGGCTACATGTCAGCTATCTGGAATATAAATAAAAACTAAAGTAAATTGGTGAAACATAAAGAAAACATTAGGTAAAAAAATAAACATACCAGAATTACTTGTCATTTTCTAATGGTAGATTGAAAAGTCAAAATGTACTCTTTCTGTGCTGCTTTTCAAAAATAGGATTTTTAAAAATAATCATGATACATATTTAGACCTTAGTATCCTATGCCCTAGACTTCATGCAGAAGGCCTAAGGCCCATATTTTAAATGTAAAAGTCAGTCCTTTAGGAAGAAAATACAACATTGTTTTACCATAACTTTAAGTTTCCTGATTTTAAATATGGCTGTGCTTATAATGTAATATTTCTAAGAATGGATAAAGAAGATACCCTATTTTGAGACATTTGTAACTCTTATTCTATCTTGAAAGATGCAAGTAAAACTCGAGACTTTTTCTTTGCCATATGACCCTCTCTTTATAGTTTTGAAATTCTTTAAAGACAAATAAAACAAATATTTCTTTAAAATAAATATGCAATGAAACTATCTTATAGATCTTTTTTTCTTGACTATAAAACTTCTTTATATTCCTGTAATGAACACATAAGTTCCTACAGTTTTCCCTTACTGGTAGCGTGCCTTTTTTGGGGGGGGGGGTTCCCCTACAAAAAAACCTATCAGCTATTACATGGGCCCACAGTTACTTCTTTAAACGTATTCAAAGACATATTCATACCATTCAAACACTTGTCTTAATAGGCTGTATTCAGTAATAGAAACCTCTCTAGGTAAATATTGAATGAGCAGTTCAAATCCCCTTCCAGCTTCAGAAGCAAATGCTCATTGAAAATAATTTCTCTTCCAATTAGAATTGCCAAGGGCTACCAGACCTCTCCAGATCTGCGACTGACCTGGTTGCAGAACATGGCGGGCAAACACTCGGAACGCAGCAACCACGCCGAAGCTGCCCAGTGCCTGGTCCACTCGGCGGCACTTGTCGCTGAATACCTGAGCATGCTGGAGGACCGCAAATACCTTCCCGTAGGGTGTGTAACATTTCAGGTAGGAATCTGCCAGGTTTACATTACATCAAGATATGTCCTTCTGAGTTTCACCTTTTCTCACTGTGCTAAGATTCACTCAGCTTGTAAGGAAGGCAGAAAGAGTAAAGCTAATGCTTCACAAGATAAATTAATATTTCACTATCACTGTCTTGAATATATTGATAAAGAATGTTTCTTTTTAATCCCCCCCAGCTTTTTTTTTTCCTTTTTTTAAACGTCTAAATACCAGTGTTCTCTTTGCCTATACTGTTGTGGACTTCGTAGCATCTATGAAATATATGTGAAATACACAGAACCCAAATACAGGAGAAACTGTCAATTGTCTTTTACTTAAAACATCAGATATACCAGCATTCTCCATTCTCTGTATAAAATAGGCAGATAACCATGGCTCAGAGACGGTAGTTTATGCCCTTGTAGGACTTGGAACCTCTGACCGCTCGTCGAATTCTTCGCTTGCCAGGAGTCAGTTACGCTTTGCTTCAAAACCTGTGAATGCCAGATGTGGGAAATTGTAAAACTTAATTAAATGTATGTCTTCTGGTGAAATCTGAATGCAGAAAGAAAGCTAGTCATTGTTCTCTGAAAACTAAGTTAAATGTTTTGCCAAGACTTGGTAAAAGTGAGTCTCTTTAAAACAATTGCTGTTGAATTAATTTTGGACCAACTACAAAAAGACTAGGGGGAAAGCTCCTAGAAATAACTAGGGTAATTGGATAACCTTTTAAGTTCAAGTTTTTCCCTAAAGAAACCAGAAATGGTAATCTTAACTGAAGGTTGCCTTGTGGGTATTTAGTCAAGAGAGAGTGGGTGAAAATCTGATATGGAGGCCTGTGCACAAAGAAAGGGCTTTAGATCTACTTTGAAAAAATGTCAAATGAGTGTGTTATTTGCTGTAGATGTTTAGGTTAAAATACTTAAGGTGGTATGTATTACTTCCTCTTTAGAAATAATGGCTGATCCCAAGCTCATTGGCTTTTATTATACCTGAGTTTGCTCATTAACTCAATGTAAGTTGGTCAAGCCAAGCCATATTGCACCTTAATTTTCCGCATGGGGAGTTTTGACAAGATCATTTAAGTTAAAAATAAAGACTGTTTAAGTCTCCTGAGATGTCATGTATCATATCACTATTTTCCTTAGCCCATGATTTTACTTAATTTTCTATTTCACAACTTTTATTAATGGAAACGTTACTAATAGTGTTACCATTTATCATCATCTTCAGAATGCAGAAAGATATCGGAGATTTGTCTTTTATCATTTGTGTTGACTACCCCCACCTTTTTTTAACCCCAGCTGGTATTAATATTTCCTCTTCAGTTAGTTCCTCATATACATGTTTCATGCTAAGTAATTAATTCCATTTCAAAAGCCATTTCAATTTTCCCCCCTAGAATATTTCATCTAATGTTTTAGAAGAATCTGCAGTCTCAGATGATGTGGTATCTCCAGATGAAGAAGGTATCTGCTCTGGAAAGTACTTTACTGAATCGGGACTCGTTGGATTACTGGAACAAGCAGCTGCTTCTTTCTCTATGGTAGATGACTCCTGTTCGTTCTCTTTCCACAGATACATACCTCTGAATTATTCATGATATGTATATTCTCTCTGCCTTTGATCCTGCTTTTCCTTTATGATGGTTTTCTCCAAGCACCTTAAAAATTATCTAGGAACAGACTTCTCTGTATTTTCATCACTGCTTAACTACTTTTTGTCTTAATAATCTGTCATTTCCTCTAGTATTTTTCATTTGCTTATTTATGAACTATCAGTCTATAACAGACTTTTTTTTTGGTTTATAAAACTTTTACCACCAAACATTTTCTAAAACCTTAAAATTAAAAAACAGAACAAAACAGAAAACCTGGATGATTTTAAGTTCCTGTTTGAGTAGACTAATGTGGCTCTAGCCATGGAGCTGGTCTGTTGGATGAAAGGAAGAATCCATTGTTTTGGATGTTTCCCTGGTGCTCAGGAAAATTATGGCCCCTCATCTCGGTGGTTGCACAGTGAGCCCTATTTGGAAGGTGTCAGCGCCCTGGAGCTTAATTACCAGGAGCTTCTTGATCCTCTGCCTGACTTACTATACCATGTTACAACGCGAGTCCATGTCTTTCCCTATCTGTATGTGAAGAACTGACGCACTCTTGTTGATCCAAGATGGGATGATTACTGGAGAAGGGAAAGATAGCTAGCTGAATCCCTTCTTACTTTATTAAACTATAGTAATAGGGCCACCTACTATCTCTTACATTTCTGTTGGTATTTAGTGTCCCAAGGTTTAGGAGATGTTAGAGGAAGGGGGAAGCTTGACATAATATGCAGTGCTGCCCTTCTTCACAATTATACTGCTACAGGGGATTGCTCATTCTCCTGGCCTTGACCCTACCCTGCAATGCATTGGTTAATAAGGGCATCTGTTTAGAAGGCATACAGCCAGAATTCATATCCTGGCTCTGCGACCTCAGTAGTTCAGTCGCTTTGGGCACAAATTACTCAGCCTATCAGTGCTTTGCTTTTCTCAACCATTAAATGCATCTAATAATAATAGGAATTGCATAGGAATGCCATTAGGATTAAATGAGTGAATATATATATAAAGTGCTTATCAAAGTACCTGGCTCCAACTAAATATTAGTGTTTGCCATTACCATCCTCTTCATTATTATTCCCGCTTAGAATGAGCTTATTTAAATATAATTATTCTAGGACTCTAAGAATGTTAGATGATTGGCCATTTTACAATTTCCTGTCTGAGGACCTCGACTGTCCTGATTGTTCCCCTAAATCCCTGTTCCTTGAGTTTCATTTTAAGTGAGCTGAACTAGCCCTGGAAAAATATTTTTTGCTATTAATGGCATATTTTAATAAATATGCACTCTGTGTAATTTTAATAATTCACAGTAATACAGTGGCCTGTATTACAGAAGTTCTTTTGTAATAGCATTTTAATTATGAAATCCACTGTTTTTCAACTGATTGGTTTAATCCTTCCTTTTTTTTCTTTTTAAAAAATTTTTTTAAAGATTTTATTAGAGAGAGAGAAAGCACATGAACGGTGTGAGGGACAGAGGGAGAAGCAGGCTCTCTGCTGAGCAGGGAGCTTGATGCGGGGCTTGACCCCAGGACTCTGGGATCATGACCTGAGCTGAAGGCAGACACTTAACCGACTAAGCCACCCAGGCACCTCCTAATCTATCTAATCTTAATTACAATAATTACTGGGGCATTTTCGTTACACTATATATATTTCACTATTACAGTTACATGATCGCTTAAACTTCTATGAACTTTTACTAGAAAATTAAGAACTATATGTTTATGTCCTTGGGAAAATGTTTGCTGATTTGTGAGGTAACAGGAACTTAGCAGCTCTGGGAAAACGTCTCTTTCTTCCTGCACTACAGCCACCAACCCATTATTAAGGACAAGAAAATGGATAACAGTACAGACACATGTTGTCCCTCACTCTGGTTATAAGCAGAGCAGCCCTTGGCTGGCCAGCTGGTCCCTAGTGGAATAAAGTCTGGTAGCTCAGAACCTTCTTAAATTTGGTGAAAGATCACTGAATTTTTCCCCCACAGGTATTTTCAGTAAGATTTCCTCTGCCAATTCAGTATTTTAGAAATGTAAATAATTTTAGTTTGCCAGGGTGCCACAGGTTATCTGATACCTGTGACCAATGTAGTAATTGGATTTCTCTTATTGCTCTGCTCAAAATTAATTTCTGCCACACTTTATATGCATATGTAAGTACTCACACATACACACTAGTGAAGTAATTACTGCATAGATAGAATGTTCAATTTAAGGACGCCTGGGTGGCTCAGTGGGTTAAGCCTCTGCTTTCAGCTCAGGTCATGATCTCAGGGTCCTAGGATCAAGATCCACATCGGGCTCTCTGCTCAGCGGAGAGCCTGCTTCCTCCTCTCTCTCTCTGCCTGCCTCTCTACCTACTTGTGATCTGTCTGTCAAATGAATAAATAAAATCTTTTAAAAAAGTGTTCAATTTAAATTATATAGAAATTTAAATATGCATATATATGGCATGTATATTAAATATACCCACATGTACATATTCATCCAACTAGAGGAGATAATGCATTGTGCAAAATTCTTTTATTAAGGCTTAATAAAATTAAAAATTAGTAGTGTGTGTTTTATGTCCTACTGGGAAAGCTTCAGTGCTACTGCCTTAGTGGAAGTATTGTGAATTCATAAATTGTAATTCTTTACTTTCATATTGATATAAGAGAAAACATTATCTTACAACATTATTCTTATAGGCTGGCATGTATGAAGCAGTAAATGAAGTTTACAAAGTACTTATTCCTATTCACGAAGCTAATCGGGATGCAAAGAAACTATCCACAATTCATGGTAAACTTCAAGAAGCATTCAGCAAAATTGTTCATCAGGTAATGATTGCAATTTCTGGCTTCAGCGTAAATGAAGAAAACTGTCTGGAAGCATTAGTGTTGCTTTATATTGATGTCAAACTAGATCCGATGAAATGACCATTTTAATCAGGTTACAAAATGAACAATGTCAAAATGATGGCTCATGACCAGAGCAAGATTCATTAACAAAAAAATGAATTTACCTAAAGTAGATCATGATCTTCATAAACTTTAAACATAGTATTTTTTCCTTCACTTTTTGAAAATTATTAGTTGGCAAATTTTTAAAATGTGAGTTCAGTTTCAACTGTGGATTAAAATTGTGAATCTGATTTTTAAGTTGATTTCTTTTGCTGACAAAAATGTTTTTATATTTAAGTTAGTTTTTTATTAAATGTATGAAAGTTTAATAAACTAATATTGTTTTCAACTCAGCTTCAACAGTTTTTCCTAGATCTTCCAATCATTCCTTAATATATTTCTAATATGAAAATATTTAGTGAAAATAATGAATAAAACTGTTGTCTTATGTTTATTCAATTATAATAGTATGATTTTAGTACTTGTTTATAATTCATGGAATCCACATATTATCACCAAAATTAAGATGAAGATAAGGCTTGGTTTAAAAATGAAGCAGACTACCAGCAATTGATTTGCCTAAAACTAAATTCTCGGCTCTGTTAAAATACTCTGAAACAGCCTGTTGAGCCTCCTTCCCACTTTCCCTTCCCTTCCCTGGGCTACCTGTGCCGTTATCCACTGCTGCCATCATCCGAGAAGGTCGTGGGCTATTGATTACCCACTTTTGTATTCATTACTAGTCCTGCTCTACTGTCTGTCAGCTTGACCTCCTCTCTCTCACTGTGGACTAAGCTGTTCTGGATGAATTGATGTAATCTGAAAAACTTCAATAGACTTAAAACAGGGCTGCTATGCTGTTAAGCTGATATTTTATTGCCTCTACTAAAACACTGAAGTTGCCAGAGATTTATTAGGATTCTTGAGGGTAACAGGTGGGTCTTATAATCAGTTGTACATATGCTCTCAATTACCTGTCCGTCTTGGAACACCTGGAGCTAGTAGTTTGCAAGAAATTTTCCTCCATTTCTTTCATAGGCATTTGAGCAAACTTGTGCTTTCTATTCCAGTTTACCCTGGGTAGTTCAGTGAAGCACAGCTCCCATTAGAGGTCTAATTGAGACACATTAATGGAACGTGTAGCTGCCTCTTTTCCACCAAAATTTATAGTTTCCTATTAAAGTTTTTAAAAAATGAAATTTTAACTACTTAGCTTTTGAACAAGCAATTTAGGAAATTATCACAGATCTTAAATGAAAGAATATGGTGTTTAAACTATCCTGCTATCTTTTATTCGAGAAGAATTTATGGTATATGGTGCCTTACACTGCTCAAGTTCCTTTGGCCTTTTTTTGTTCTTTTAAAACAGTTTTTTTCTTATGACTTGCCCTTTTTTACTTTTTATTATACAGAGTACTGGCTGGGAGGTAGGTAATGTTTTAGTTAGTTAAAGACACTAATAGATTGATTTGACCAGATTTCTTATGCCAATGCTTTTCCCACATGTGCTAGCTGTGGGTATTCTGTTGCTATCTGCTATCAGCTGAATTCATTAACCAAAGAAATTTTGTTAAAATACTATAAGTTATTTTAAGCAATTTATTATTAAGAGGTTGTAGGCAGTGCATGGAAATTCATGTTACACTAATGAGATTCTTTGGTAAATGAGCCACTTTGTCATCACTTTAGTTTGTTTTTATCCTTTGAAGCATTTTCTTTCATCAACATTTACACACGGATTTCTTTTTTTAACCATATTGTTTCACCTCATTTTACAGAGGTCGATTTATGTGTTGTTGCTCAGAGGTGTAAAGAGAAAATACCATATTTCATCTGATCAAAGACGCCATCAATTATAAGACATAACCATTATTTTACATGGCTTTAGGAAAGACAAGGAAACATATTAAGTCACAATATTCTATCAGTTGAAAGATGAATGCTAACTACAGGGATATTAAAATGTGGGCCAAAAGAATGTGCGTCTCAGAATTGATGAAATAATGTGCTGATTTGATCATGAGTCACCTCACCTTGAGTATGAGTATTACTGAAGGAAGAAATTCACTTTGTCATTTAAATTTTGTTGGTGGGAGGGATAGAGAGACTGGGAGAACATGAAATTTACTTTGACCTCCTGTACTGACAGTTTGATAATTTGTGTTGAAGACTATATACGCTTCCTTTTATGTAGGAGGTAGGCTTGTGAAAAGTAATGCATGAGTCAAATTTTACCTGAAAAAAGCCAGAAGGATTTGGTTGCTATTTCTTAAATCTTTCTGGAAAGAAAAGAGTTCTGGAAACTGTGCCCTAATTTATTTTGATGCAGTCAAACCAGGGTATTAATAAATCAGATTTATTTAAGCAGGTGTATTTGTAAAGTTGTCTGCTTTGCCTTTCACTTTGAGGTCACATTTACATTGGCTCAGCAGCTTACACTTTCTCTGGTTTTGCACTACAGTCCTTATTTCGGGACCCAAATAGAAACCCTTTGGAATAAATGTTACTATTGTGTTTCTTCTGCTCCTGAATTTGTCCCTACGTTTTGCTTTTCCTCAGAGGAAGCCAGTATTTGTACATCTACCTTAATTCTCCAGATTCAGTGTATATGGCCTTATTAATATCTAATATATAATTCCTCATTTCTGTGGCTCGGTTAAGAGATCTAGAAAGAGGCTTGCCATGGTTAATCTAGGAGTGGTAACATTCCTTGCGGACTTCCTCACATGAAATGAAATTAGCTGAAAAGCAGGCATGAAAGAAGATATATTGAAACCTCTGAGCAGTTTATTACTAGTCGGCTTGATGCTAAATCGACCCCTGAAAGGTATAATTTTCACTGGTTATGACATTAATATCATTCTGTCATCATGTTTATTGCATGGTAAAAGTCACACAGACTTTATTTTTCTGTTTATATTCTTGTCACTACCTTTCACTGGACTTTTAGCTTTGTAGCTTCTAAAATTGTTGCACGTTTTTGGTTTGTTTGGTTTTTTGTTTTTTTTGTTTTTGTTTGCTTTTCCCTTGTGAAACTTAAATTGGATGCTTGCATTTTAAAAATGTGTTTGCCACCATTTGCTGCTTATTTGTTTTGAAATTTCCCTAATTAAAATGCTTTCTGTTTTCTCTTCTCTCTTGCCCCTGGTTGCTGACCCTACTCCCTACCTTTACTATTGTCTATTGTGGTAAGTTCCTATCTTGTGAATATTTTTGTTTTTAACTCTGGGAAAACTTCAGTAATTTTGTTTTTTTCTAAAAGCTATGTTTCCTAGATAATATCCTAGTACTCTCAAAGAACTCACGGGTTTAATATCCAGTAAGGATAACTTATGCACTGTGTAGAAAGGCTCTTTGAATTGATAACGCACTACCTGACTTATAGGAAAACACTTTCTGGGCTTATGTATTAGTGGTGTGTTTCATTTTTCCTTATGCTCTTTGATTTGGTACAGATTATTGGAGTTGGCAAAGCTTTTGAAGGGTGTGTACGTGTGTGTGCGTGTGTATAAAGATAAAACTGAAATTTGACACTTAGCAATTTGGTCAAGTATTTACCATGCAAAAGAACAAATCAGGAACCCGTCACAAATCATGGCAGCTCTTACCTGCTCTGCCGGTCTCAGTACCTTAATAGCTATTTAGTGTTCACCTTTATTTTCTCTTTTTCCAAGCCCATTTCTTTTTCTGGCAATAATAGGAAATAAAGGGTGTTTTAATCATCTCTTTCTTATGATTGCATTTTTAAAATAGTTCTAGGAAAAGAGAAATACTGAATTTCTGTATGGAAATTTTTATACTGATTTCATATTTGTTGTGTGTGTGTTTCATTTTTAAAAGAAGCATTTATCCATGTATCCAGTGGTGATCAGTTTCAGAAATAGATTAATGCAAGTTTGGATTTTTTAGAATAATTAATGCCCAAACAGCAGCAATAGTTATGTGACACTTTCTCCATTTCTTTTTTTCCTTAAAAGATTACAACATATTTCTTCAAAGGGAATATCACTGTCATATTAGGTGTATCTTACCGTCTCCAGAAAGGCTAGCGAAGGTGAGCGTGTTAGCTTTGTGAAGCTGAGCCCTTCCTGCTGGACCGCTAAAGTGCGCTACCTTACCTTTTGAGATCGAAACATGCAAAAGGGCTATATCTTAACTCTTGTCCTTGGACTAGATGAACATGAATATGAGGCAGTATTTGCTTTTATATGCGCAGAAATACTGCCCATAGTTCTGGTGCCGTGGTTTCTGTTGAATTTTTTATGCTTTAATCCATGCTAAATATAAGTGAGATAAATAAGCTCATCTAAGCAAGTAAAGGTAGAGCAGAATTAGAAACAGCGATACAGTGGAGGTGCGGGGAGTCTCTGAAAGAAAGGAATGAAAAAAATTCCAAGAGAATAGGCTTTACCTAAGGAATGTTGAGTCAGATATAAAGACGGTTAAGGAAAACATAATAGGTGGGAGGAATCTTACCTCCGGGAGGAGACACTCTGTGGGTAGTTGGTGACTCCCTGATAACTGCGGCAGACCCATGACTGAGCACCTGACAGCACAGTCCTGCTGATCATGTTCTGCCCTTTTTGCTGCTTTTCAGAAAAGAGACATGGACAGCTTTTCAGAAAAAAGACATGGACGCCAAACAATGTAGATGATATTAGATGTGATTTTTCTCTTGGACTATGACATGGAATGGTTGAAACTGAACTTCTGTTAAGAAATGTAACAGGATCTATCTTAAAAGAATATATTTCATAGGTGAACCACCAAGCTAGTTATCATATTAGAGTACAGGGAGAGTGCTGTAATATAGAGAAAGATAAACCGTAGGGTAGGAGGTACCCATTAATTCTCAGAAGACTTACTCAACAAAATTCTCAAAAATTCTCAAGGAAAACATCAGAAGTGGAAGATGGTTCAGAAGCATACTTACGTCCTAACATTTGTATGTCAGTATATAGAGTATGGGAATTTTCATAGCTGAATTAAGAACTTGGACTTCAGGTGTCAAATTATATTGGTATTTAACTCTGAGCCCTGCCACTGATTAACACTGTGACCCTGGACAAGTTACCTTTCCTTACCTATAAAATGAGGGCAAAAAAACCCAGGTACCCATCTCATAGTTGTGATAAAAATTAATAATGTGTGTAAAGGGGATAATGTCTATCACATTGTAAGTAGTTTAAAAATGTTGGAGATTATTTTTATCGGTGTTACTATAACATCATCATCATTATTGCTACTTGAAATCTTAATTTGGCAATGAAATCGAAGAGGTGTTACGTTCCCAAGTTGACATCTACTACTGACTAAACTGATAAAAGTGTTTGTGTTCTCTAAGAGGAACAGATCCAGTAGAAGAGGAGGGTGATTGCCACTGTTTGAAATATTGTATGCCTATTTGGAAATCAATAACCTTGAAGGAAGCCTAGGAGAAAACAATTGGATGAGGACACAGGAAGTTTTTAGTAGTGATGTCATTGTAGAAATGCACAAGTAGCCCAACAGAATGTTCCTGCTAAATTAAGATAACAAAACTAGAGAAGATTTGAGATCCATTTGTCATAAGACATTTCAGCTGTTACAGATGTGGAGAGATGGTAGATGGGTTTTGCTCTTTGGGGACATGGTCTCATCACCCACAAGACAATGGAATCAATAAAGAGAACTGCTAAGGAAGGATAAATTGGAGTGTGGGAATGGTGGGAAATTCAGCAAGAGTTCATGTTGGTAAGGAAAGGTGATGCTAGAAAAATAGAGGCTAGGTTATAGGAAAGTAGAAAACAAGTGTCATCCTGTGGTCTAAAACTTGGAAAAGGAAATAAGATGAAGTGATGTGTTTTCTTCCCTGAGGAAGAAGCTATGTGATTATGGGCTTATGAACATGATAGAGTCGGTGGTTTTACATTAGAAAACTTTTTATAAATTGAAAATAAATTTGCTCAAAAGTCTTAACCTTCCTTCTGCTCCCTCTCCCATTCCAGTGCACACACGTCCATTCTCAATTCCAGTAACTCCTTAGAGTTACCTCTCTGATCTACTCCATTCTGCCTCTTGCACACTCCCCTTCAACAACCCGATCCCTTTCCTGTTCTTCAAATATACTGGGTAGGCTGCCGTCCCAGGACCTGGGCACTGGCTCGCTCTTCTTCCTTCAGTGCTCTCCCCAGAGATCCACATGAATAACTCTCCCACCTCCTCCACATCTTTGCTCATATGTCACCTCTTGGTGAGACCTAGCCTGACTATGCTGTCTCTTTTATTCACTGATTTGTCACAAATGTCTGGAACAGTTTGCTGACATATATGGTAGGGAGTCAGTATGTGAGTGGATGAATGGTTTCCCTTACATTCTGTTCCATGGCTTTGTATCTTCTTTTTTTCCCTTTCTCTCTCTGCTGAAATGTTCTTTCCTTCCTGTCACCTCTCCTGTGACCTGGGTCCTGCAGGATTAATCTTTCCTTTCTTGACACCACATTTTATTGTAACACATAACCCTTTGTATTATAATTACTTGAGTATATCCTTTACTTTGTTAAGGAGCCAAATCTTTTCATTTTTATTTTCATATTACTGAGGATGAACAGTGTCTAACGTATTATAAGCACTCAGTGGCTTTTTTCCTTGAATGTCAGTATGAGAAAATAAGTAAAAAGATCTTTAAATGGTTAGTAACTAGTTATAACCTGCACTAATAAAATTCACGTTCATATTGGAGGCAGTGAGCCCACTGTTTCCTAAGCTGATCACAACACATCAGCAATACTGTGTCTGTTTGTGGGATGCCATACTTGGGAAGGTGGCATTGAAAAACTAATAAAATGGAAACAAGATAGGAATTCCTATCATATAAGGATGATTGAGAACTGGAAAGTTTAGCTAAGGGAAACAAGTCCAAATTGCGGTCCTCAAATATTTTAAGAGGCCACAATATTAAAGATTTAGAATAGTGAGAAGATTTAGAATACTGAGAGGAGTTTAGCCAGACAAAATTTTAGTATTTGTGGTTCCTAAAAGTAGAAGTACATATGTATATACGTGTGTGACATTTTTGAACAATCACAGGGTATTTTCTCAGATTCCATTTTTATTTTCCATGCAGTGCGTTCATTCCTTGATTATGTCAAAATTTGCTCTTACATAGTTTCATTGGCTTATGGATGATTGAAATCAGAATTTTGTTTGCATACCTTTTTTTCTAGAGAGATTTCAGTTAATTTTTATGCCTCTTAAATTTTGAAATAACTGAAAAAATTTTTTTAGATTAGAAACCTCAAGTTTGTTGTTGTTGTTGTGTTTTAGCTGCAAAGACTTTTTTTCTTCAAAACTTTATTTCTCCTGAATAGAAATAATAGAAATGTGGGAATATTTTTAGTCATTGTAATTGGAGGGGGGGGATTATAAAAGTAGTAAATTAAGGATCAGAGTTTCCTGTTTCGCTTAATTATCTGTTTCATTTTTGAGTTATTTTACATAATCCTTTAGCCTTTCCAGTAAGAATTCAGTATAGGAAAAATGAATGCAAGACGCATTAGGCTTAAAGAGAATTCCAGGGTTTTTAAATACTTAAGTATGGCTGTGTGTATAGGCACTACCACAAAATCCTTCTGAAACATCTTAATTTTTTTAAAGATTTATTTGGGGGGGAGGGGCAGAGGGAGAGTGAGAATCTTTTTTTCTTTTAACGATTTTATTTATTAGAGAGAGAGACAGAAATGGCCACAGAGACAATGAGTGGGGAGGAGAGGGAGAAGCAGGCTCCCCACTGAGCCAGGAGGCTGACATGGGGCTCCATCCCCTTACTCTGGGATCATGACCTGAGCCAAAGCCAGATGCTTAACGGACCAAGGCACCCAGGTGCCCAGAGAGCGAGAATCTTAAGCAGGCCCACCTAGGGGCTCCCTCTAATGACCTTGAGAGATCAGGACCTGAGCCAAACCAGGGGCCTTGATACTTAATCGACAGTGCCACTCAGGCGCCCCCTTCTGAAACATCTTTGTTAAATAAATTGTAATCATTGCATGGAAAGCTGCCAAATACTTTATTGAAGCTGTGTAAGAGTTCAGATGGTGTTAATGGACTTTGTACTTGAATGTGTGGCTAATGGATGCAGGGGGTGGTTTGAGGACTTTAGAGTAACAAACTTGTGTCAAGTCCTTTTCTTTTTATAAAGTTTCATGCACTGTTCCCTTTCTGTTCCACTTTTTGTTACTCTTGCACATAGAAGTATTTTTATATCCAGAGGAACACCCATTGTAAATTGTTTGCTTCAGGGCTTCTGGATGGTCTGGCCATTTACTGACGGCCTCCGTGACGCCAGGTACTATGTACTTGGCTGCTGACTTAAGATCTCATTGATGATATGTATAAAGAATGTATGAAGGCAAATGCTAACTAAAAATGTTAGTATTACTTTTAAATTTAGCTTTATTTAGGCTGCTATAATTTCAGAATAATTAAGTCACAGTTCATTTTATACCAATCGTCTTTTCTTGCAATAAGGAAAATAATTGATGGCAAAAGTAAAGGGACTTAAAAACATAGACCAATGTGAGGTAACCACTTGGTTCGAACTCTAAAAAACATAAACCATATATGTGATTTAGTCACTTGATAAAAGCCTTAATTGAAGAATGTTATTTGTTAGAAATAACGAAAAAGAATACTTCATTTTTACCTTTATTTGAGAAACAACAAAGTTTTGTAATTTTGAATGAAATCTTTTTTGCAATGTTCTGAGAATTTTATGCTATAGCAATGTAAACGTGATGTGAGAAAGAAAAAAAAAAAAACAACCTTTGTATTAAAGTTTCTTCGTTTTCCTGCACTTAGGATGGTAAGCGGATGTTTGGCACCTATTTTCGTGTTGGTTTTTATGGAACCAAGTTCGGGGACTTGGATGAACAGGAATTTGTTTACAAGGAGCCTGCAATAACCAAACTTGCAGAGATCTCTCACAGATTGGAGGTGAATGCTGTGGTGGTTTATAAATGTCATCTTTCTTGCTTTTCTTTCTTCCTTCCTTCCTTATTTATTTGTCATAGAGAGAGTACTAGCAAGGGGAGCAGTAGGCAGAGGGAGAAGCAGGCTTCCCACTCAGCAAGGAGCCCGATGGGGGACTCGATCCCAGGACACTGAGATCATGACCTGAGCTGAAGGCAGCCGCTTAACCAACTGAGCCACCCAGGCACCCCTAAATGTCATCTTTAATTTGTGTTATCTATGATGAATAGACTTTCAGATCCAGATTGAATCATTTAATAAGCCAGATCCTGTCAAATAAACTGCTCCTTTAGAGAATAAGGATTTTTTGATAGCTACAGTAATATTCTTTCAAATCCTTCAATCTTTTATGCAACAGTAAAATAATACTCACTTTTTTTGTGGCTCTATCTTCACACATATTTTAGAAACCCCTACAGACCTCAGAGTTACTGTGATTTATGGAGAAAGGTATAGTAGTATCTCCATTTTGCAGAAAAGGGCATAAGGAGTTAAGTAACAGTTAATGATGGAACTAGAACCCCTAGAAATTTCTGACCCAAGTGCATTACTTTGTTGGTGTGATTCCCAGTGAGAATCCTTTATAAATTAAAAGCCTGAAATTAAACCTGAAAATACTTCTTAGAACCCCTTAACCTTTAGAAATTCATTTTCACCACGAATGTCTAATTCTCGTATTTATGACATTTACCAGTCTTCCCAACCTCTCTTTACTGTTTTTACTCAAAATATCGCCCATGGACCAGAAGCACTGGCATCATCTAGGAGATTGAAATGTAGAATCTCAGAACCCTGCCCAGATATTCTGAATTAAAATCTCCATTCTAACAAGATGGGTGACTTGTATTCATATAAGAGTTTGAGAAGCCGCATCCTGGGTTTATTTCTCAGCTCCTATTAATTTCTTGAATATTACTTTCTTATTGGTGACTTCCCCGGGCTCACCTTCCATAAATTGGCTTAAAGTGTGACTTCTTATTTTTCAGGAGCTAAGTAAGTCTTGGGAAACATTAAGACAGTATTTTCCAAATGTACTCCATCATAAAAATTATCTGAGGCAAGACTGGGGGTTCTTTTTTGAAGATTCAGATCTAATTTTTCCTGTTGAATAGCTCTATCTGTTGCCCATGCTGCTTCTCCTCGTTATGTGGAAGTCACTACATTCTTGACGGCATTGCCTTTTCAAACTCTAAACCAGTGTAAAACTTTGAGCAGATCAGCGCTTTTATTTGAAAAGTCTGGACTGTTAAATCATTCATAAAAATGAATGTTGGTTCATGTGTCTGCAAGAAGTCAGGCCACATCGAACTCAATAAAAATAAGATCCTATATGTCAAAGATACTGAGTTTCTTTTGTCTCTGCTTTCTGTTCCCTTTTTATTTTTCTTGAGGACCCCTTAAAGAATCCTGTACTTTTATTGTAGAAAATTGCTCTATTTTGTGTTAAAGTGAGTAGATGGGAATAATATCAAATAAATAGGCTAACACAATATTTGTGAACCTAAATAATTATTTCGTGATTATTCAGATGATTGTACAAGAACTCACTAAATGCCCTAATTGTACTCTGAAGTCTCCCTCAGAGACCTTCTCTGTTGTCTACTTAATGTTAACTTCATGTAAAAGGTTTCTTTTGCTTTTGTTATAGGGATTTTATGGAGAAAGATTTGGAGAGGATGTGGTTGAAGTAATCAAGGACTCTAATCCTGTAGACAAGTGTAAATTAGACCCTAACAAGGTACAGTGGACAAGAGCGAATGCCCATAGGTGTAGCTCTGAGACCGTGATTTGTGGGAGAAGGACCGAATGATGATGTAATAGTGAGAAAATGAAGTCCTTTTTTTCCCCCCAGGCATATATTCAGATTACCTATGTGGAGCCATACTTTGACACATATGAGATGAAGGACAGAATCACCTATTTTGACAAAAACTATAATCTTCGCCGTTTCATGTACTGTACACCCTTCACTTTAGATGGCCGTGCCCATGGCGAACTTCATGAACAATTCAAACGGAAGACCATTCTGACTACTTCTCATGCCTTTCCTTATATTAAGACAAGGGTCAATGTCACTCACAAAGAGGAGGTAAGTTCCCAGATGGGAATAGGATGAGCCAAGCAAAAACACTGGAGCCCTGTGAGCACAGTGTAGGGGTAGCGGTATGTCTCGCTCCTCACGTGGCCGCTTCCTCACACTTGACCCACTTTTTGAGACATTAACTTTGGCTTCTTTTCTAAATCCCTAGCTTACCCTTGGCTTATGCTTTAAAAGGCTGGCTTCCCCCCGCCCCCATTTAGGGACCTAAAGTTTGGAATTCTGTTACTAGAAAACAGTTTATAGTCCATCTCCACTTTTTAAAAAAATGATTATATATCAAGCTCATTAAATAGTTTTCAATCAGTACACTGACCTAAGAGATGCTATTTCACCCAGATCATCTTAACTCCAATTGAAGTTGCTATTGAAGACATGCAAAAAAAGACCCAGGAGTTGGCATTTGCCACACATCAGGACCCAGCGGACCCCAAAATGCTTCAGATGGTGCTCCAGGGGTCTGTAGGCACAACAGTGAATCAGGTTTGTGCTTTCTGCTTGTCCTTGTGATTTCAGGCAAAAGTGGAGTTGGAAATGATTTCATGATTAAGTTTCACAAAGGCCATGAGTGTCAGATCAAGTGGAAAGAGATACGTGGTAGGAGTGGTTTGCGAAAGACATGAAGCATAAATGAAAATAGACTGAAAGAAAAAGGTTGTTCGGTTTTTTTTTTAAGATTTTATTCATTTATCTGACAGAGAGATCACAAGCAGGCAGAGAGGCAGGCAGAGAGAGAGGAGGAAGCAGGCTCCCCGCTGAGCAGAGAGCCTGATGTGGGCCTCGATCCCAGGACCCTGAGATCATGACCTGAGCCAAAGGCAGAGGCTTAACCCACGGAGCCACCCAGGCGCCCAAAAGGTTTTTTTATTATAGACAGAGTTTTTAAGATTTTCATGCCTACCCTGCTTGTATTTTTCTACCTATCTGTTCTTAAACATTATGTTAAAAAGGAACTGATTCACTTGAAATGGCCTTTCCCTTAAAACCTCATGCTGAAAGAACGTGATCTAAAAAGGTCTCGTTTTTCAGAGCTCAGTTCGTACATGTGAATGCCTGCTTCCTTAGATGCTCTCCAGCGTTATCTTCTCCAGCTTTCCTTCACAGTGAGTCATATGGAGGAAATAAGTAATGTGGAATCACTGAAAGTTTTAATAATATATGTACATAAGATACAATTGTTGCTTTGTCATATGCAGATTAGAAGCCATCCCATTATCTCATTCTAATGGGTTTATTAAGATTCCCTTGCTGGTGATTAGGGAATAGTCTAGGGTAAGGGAATATTCAGAAAGGCTTTAAGTAATAATTCATACTATATATCTTACCTGTATTTTAGGTTAAAGAAACAAAGCCAAAAGTTGTTCTACCAAAGTGGAAACAAATATTTTCAATAACTTTACCCCTAAAAACATACATGATTTGGGGGTTTTACTTCCAAATGATATCACACCCCAAGGGATAATCTTTAATTTGTAGTGTTAGAACACATTTGGAATACTGAGGGAAGCTATTTCAGCAGAATCAAGTATCTAGTAACCAGTGGCTTGACAACTGATTGCATCCAGGATAAATTAAGGAATGTAAAAAGTATAAGGCAAAATGCATTAATATAATAGTCCTTCCAACTCCTACTCTTCTTCATTGAAAAGTATTCATCAATTTAATTACAGTACCAAAGCATAAAGATTTGGCATTAGGAGAAGCTAAAAATACATGGCCAGAATCTGTCTGTGAGAAGGAGTTTTTTGTGTTTTGTTTTTTGTTTCTAAAGCTGTATTTATTTATTTTAGGGAGAGAGAGTACACTCAAAGGTGGGGAAGGGCAGAGGAAGAGGGTGTGGGGGAGAATCTGAAGCAGACTCCCTGCCGAGCCCACAGGAGGACATGGGTTTTGATCTCAGGACCTTGGGGTCATGACCTGAACCAGAGTCTGATGCTTAACCACTGAAGTTTCAGTATAGACATAGACATATATGCTTTAAGCTTAAATGCAGCCATCTCAGTCCTAGAAAAAATCACTTAGGTAAATTCTACCTCTGATTTTAAGAGAAGACAAAAACACATTTGTTTTGTTTTCTTGTTTTACAGGGCCCTTTGGAAGTTGCCCAGGTTTTTCTATCTGAAATACCCAGTGACCCAAAGCTCTTCAGACATCATAATAAACTGCGACTGTGCTTCAAAGATTTTACTAAAAGGTACTGAAGATTCCCTGTGTAAAGACCCTCAAATTAAGAATGTCCAAACCACAGAGTAGTGTAAAGGTCTTAAGGGACTATGGAAAAGAGAAAATGTAGGAAAGAGGCTCATGATGAGGAATAGTTTCTGTATGACTTACTATTCCTCCAGGGTGTATACCCATCTCTCTACCTACAGTACTTCTTTATTGCCAAATTTTTAATTTTAAAGGTTAGAAAGGCCTAGACTCAAAATTTAACATGAAACTATTAGACTATTTAGCCATTTAACGTAAGAGTTGTTGTTTATTGTGAACCTTCAGTGTGAAAGTTTGTGTTTCCCTTCCCTCGGGAAGCACACAAGCAACAAACTTGGAAGCAGAAAATTGGAGTTCAGATCTTGTCTTTGTCATTGTGTGTCCTATTCTTAATCTCTGCGATCCTTCATTTTCTAATCTATTAAATAAGAATGATAATAATAATGTACTTCCCACAGGGAGGTTGTGCAAGTTAGATGGAATACTGTATGGTGTCTCAGGGTCCCCAGGACCTCCCCCAGTTTTAATGATTTGCTAGGAGGACTCATAGGAGTCTTCCGGATATAGTTGTAGTCACGGCTCTGATTGTTTTCTATGGAAAGGGACAAAGTAAAACCCTCAAAGGGAAAAGGCATTGTGCTTGAAGTCTGGGGGGATCCAGGTGTGGGCTCTAAAATCCTCTTAAGGAGTTCACACCGGAACCCCGGACTCCACCGTCTGTGGCCTGGAACAGCATGTGTGAAATGTCTACCCAGAAGCTCACTAGAGACTCTGTGCCCAGATTGTTGGAGGCTGTTCCTGTGGGCACATTCTCCCTGGCAGGTACCAGAATTCTGAAAGCAGATGTTCAGCATAAGCCATAATGTTTGTATAAATAGTGTAGGCACAGTGAGCCACTCTTATCTTCTGGGAATGATTACTGCCTGAAATCCAAATTCCCAGCCGCTAACTAAGGACCAACCTTGCAGATAGGCCTTTGAAGGCTACCGGCCTCAGGCCTGCAGTTAACTCTTTTCTGCACAGATAATACTGGACACATAATAAATAGGTGTTCGCTAAATTTTAAATTTTGAAACAATAAGAAAAAACCAGTCATTTATCAACTTGGAACTGATTCCTGCTTTACCAGCACTGTAAGCTTGACAGTAGAGGGGGTGATTAATTTCACATGGGGATGCCAGGGAAGATTTCCCGGAGAATTCGACATTTGACATAGACCTTGAAGGATGAATATTGTTTTTGAGACAAAAATGTGGAGGAGAAGGATCTACTTAATAGAAAAGGAAAAAACCATCATGCGCATTTAAAGTTTACAGACTGTTCTGAGAAAGGTGAATAGTTTAACAAAGCCGGAACCTTAGGCTCTGTAAAGACGAGCGGTCAAGTACTGGGTAAGTCGACTGGGACTAGTCGTAAGAGGGCCTTGTGTGCCGTTCCGGAAATGACTGGATGGTCACCTAACAAAGCGGCATCAGACCCCGTCTTTGACTCCTTTTTGTGGTTTCCTCAGAGGTAGAAATAGTTTCATATCAGTTTTGTCCTCTGAAAATTACAAAGAATGCTAACATGTTCAAATATTTTAGAGTGGAATTTCCCCCGTTCTCATTGCAATAGCTATCATGAATTCCGATCAGTTTCTCCTGCCTGAACACAGTGACTGTCTTTAAAGACTTTCGATAAGCTTCATCAGAAATTTGAGATTCCAGAATCTGATTATTGGGCCAGGCCACCTTCTGAGTTTGGTTTTAGGAGACACCAGGAAACATAGCTTCAAGTGTATGGAGTAGATGAACTGTGATACTAAAATAAGGAAATCTGTTTTATATTGTAGAATTGATTGATTTCTAGCATTATTTTTATTACTAGGCAAGTTTCCAATAACAACCAGAAACACCCTGCTATTTTTGTGTGCAGATGACCTTCGAACAATACATACTTCTTTAGGTCCTAGACATATAAGTATAGACAGTTACTTCTTTTGCTGTTGTTTTGACTACATTTTAAATCACATGTTCTCCTTCTTGGGTATGTTGTTGATAAGGCCATGAATTTCTATAGTCTGCTGGTCTCTTCAGTTATTACCAACTGTAGAGAAGGTTTTCTTCTTAAATGACAAAAAGATAAAAGAAAACCCACTACATGACACAAACCTTATCAAGAAAGTTATAGCCATTTTTATTATTATTTTGCTCAAGTCATGCTGTCTTTATTTATGTTATATTTTATTTTTTATATAAATATACATATATATTTATAAAATTCACTCACAGTATACAGTATTTACTATGTACAGTATATCTTTATTTTTAAATTAAAGTTAAAATATTCTGGTGGTTATATTATTTCATCAAATATTTGAATTTAAGTGTGGTCTGGTTCACCAATGCATTGGATCTTTCTTTTCTCTTTTTATTTTTATTATTTTTTTTCAGTATAGTTGGCACACAATGTTACATTAGTTTCCAGTGTACAACATAGTGATTCCCCTTCCCTTCACCTTATGCTATGTTCACAAGTGTAGCTTCTATCATCGTACACTAGAACGATACCACTGACTGCGTTCCCTGCGCTGTGCCTTTTATGTCTGTGACCTGCTCATCGTATAACTGGAAGCATGTGGCTTCCAATCCCCTTTACCCCTACTGCACTTCCCTCTGGCAACCATTAGTTTTTCTCTGTATTTGTAGGTCTGATTCTGCTTTTTGTTTGTTTGTTTGTTTTTTAGATTCCACATATGAGTGAAATCATATGGTATTTGCCTTTCTCAGTCTGACTTATTTCACCTAGCATAATACCCTCTAGGTCCATTCATGTTATCACAGATGGCAAGATATCCTCCGTTTTATGACTAATACTCCAGTGTGTGTGTGAGATATCTTCTTTATCCACTTATCTATCATTGGACACTTAGGTTGCTTCCATATCTTGACTAATGTAAATAATGCTGCAGTAAACGTAGGGATGTGTATGTCTTTTCAAATTAACGTTTTCATTTTCTTTAGGTAAATATCCAGTAGTGAAATTATTGAATCATATGGTATTTCTGTTTTTAAGTTTTTGAGGAGCCTCTATACTATATTCTACAGTGGCTGTACCTCTTTTTTTCTTTTATTGAAATTTTAGTCATGAAATGACTGAGTTGAAGTACATAAACATTTTTATTGGCCCTTAATATATTGTGCATTGCAAAAACTTTCTAAGTATTAACAGTGTCATGTATGCAAGTGTACTTTGCTTTAAGTAATGCCATTTAGGTAGGGTGTCTGTTAATCAGTTTAAGTGGTACTTTAGTTTGCATTGATTTATTCCTAAAAATAACACTTTTGCATGTGTTTACTTTTTATATTTTGGGTTTTATCTTTTAAAACTTGTTTCCATTAAATCTTGAAAAGATTCAATATAGTATTTATCTTGCTTAATAAAGAACAGAGAGAAAAAAAATCATGAAACTACCCACTCTGCTTAAAAAATAGCATTCTCATTACTTTGAGATCCCCTCCTTGTATGTTCTACTCTGATAGCATCTCTCCTTTAGCAGTAACCACTATCACAAATTTCGTGTTACTTACTTTATTGTCTGTATTGTTTTATCATAAATAAGTCTTATCCTTTTATATGCTTTGTTTTGCATGTTTTTATATAAGTGGACATTGAATATAATTCTTTGACTTGCTGTTTTCAATGTGAGATACACCTGTAATGTTGCTTTGATTTATTTTTATATGTTATGTTGTATGAATATGCCCTGATTTTTTTTTTTTTTCTGTTCATGGGTATTTGGTTGTTTCCTGTGTTTTTAACAAAAGCTACAAAGAGAGGGGCGCCTGGGTGGCTCAGAGGGTTAAGCCTCTGCCTTCGGCTCAGGTCATGATCTCAGGGTTCTGGGATCGAGTCCCACATCGGGCTCTCTGCTTGGCAGGGAGTCTGCTTCCCTCTCTCTCTGCCTGCCTCTCTGACTACCTATGATCTCTCTCTCTCTCTCTCTCTCTCTGTCAAATAAATAAATAAAATCTTAAAAAAAAAAAGATTTAAAAAAAAAAAAAGTTACAAAGAGTACTATTCAAATATCCCTCTATTTCTGAATTGATAAAAGAGATTTTCCAGGAGTTATGTACCTAAGAGTAGTGTTGGTTCATAGGTTCTGCTTCAACCAGATAATGCCACTTTTTCCCCCAAGGTATATAAGCCATTATGCATAAAGGAGCTAGAAAAAGAACAAATAAAACCCCAAACTGGCAAAAAGGAAGGAAATAATAAAGATTAGAGCAGAGATAAATGATATGGAAACTAAAATAAACAATAGATCAGTAAAACCAGGAGCTAATTCTTTGAAAAGATCAGAATTGATAAACTTTCACCCAGATTCAGCAAAAAGAAAAAAAACAGGACTCAAATAAGCAAAATCATAAATGAAAAAGGACAAATAACAACCAACACCACAGAAATACTAACAATTACAAGAGAATATTACGAAAAATTATGTGCCAACAAATTTGATAGCGTTTGAAGAAATGGATAAATTCCTAGAAACATAACAACCTACTGAAAGCTGAAGCAGGAAGAAATAGAAAATTGGAACAGACTGATTACCAGCAATGAAATTGAAACCATAATAAAGAAGGTCCCAATAGACAAAAGTCCAGGACTGGATGGCTTCACAGGTAAATTCTACCAAACATTTAAGGAGTTAATACCTGTTCTTCTCAAACTATTCCAAAAAATAGAAGAGGAAGGAGAACTTACAAAATCAGTCTATGAGGCCAGTATTACCCTGATACTAAAACCAGATAAACACCACAAAAAGAGAGAACCACAGGCTAATATCTCTGGTGAACACAGATATAAAAAGCCTCAACAAAATACTAGCAAACTGAATCCAACAGTACGTTGTAAAAAATTCACCACAATCAGGTGGGGTTTATTCCCAGGATGCAGGGGTGGTTCATTAATCTCAAATCAATCAACATGGTACATCACATTGATAAGAGAGGATAAAAACCACAAGATCATTTCAACAGATACAGAAAAAAATATTTGACAAAGTACAATATCTATTCCTGATGAAAACCCTCAACAAGGTAGAGTCTGGAGGGAACGAACACAATGTCAACATAGTAAATTGGTAAGGAATCTTTCACTATTTGCAGATGACATGATCCTATATATAGAAAATCCTAATAAAAACGAACCAATAAATGAATTCAGTGAAGTTTGAGGGTACAGAATCAATGTACAAAAATCTCTTGCATTTTTCTACATTAATAATGAAGCAGCAGAAAGAGAAATTAAGAAAGCAGTCCCATTTACAGTTGCATCGAAAATAATAATAAAGTAGGAATAAATGAAAGAGGTGAAAGGCCTGTACGCTGAAAGCTATAAAACATTGAGGAAAGAAATTGAAGATGACACAAAGAAATGGAAAGAGGAAATGTTCATGGAAGCACCAAAAACAAAAACAAAAAAACTGCCCAAAGCATTTTACAGATTTAATATAATCTCTGTCAAAATACCAACAACTTTTTTTTTTAAGTTTTACATATTTAATCTCTGTACCCAGCATGGGCCTTCAGCTCATGACCTCAAGATCAAGCGTTGCTCACTTTTCCAACTCAGCAACAGCATTTTTCACAGAACTATGACAAATAATTCTAAAATTTGTATGGAACCACAAAAGACCCCAAATAGTTAAAGCAATCTTAACAGAAAAAATGGAGGTCTCACAATTCCAGACTTGAGTTGTGTTCCAGTGCTGTAGTGATCAGAACAGTATGGGACTGGCACACAAGTAAACACATAGATCAGTGGAACAGAATAGAAGACCCAGGAATAAGCCCACAGTTGTATGGTCAATTGGTCTTCAACAAAGGAGGAAAGAATATGCCTTGGGGAAAAGTCTCCTCAGCAAATGGCATTGGGAAAACCCAGTAGTTACAGGCAAAAGAATGAAATGGGACCACTGTCTTTAACCACACACAAAAACTCAAAATGTTTAATCCACCTTGATGTGAGACCTGAATTCATAAAAGTCATAGAAAGGAGCACAGACAGTAATTTCTTTGGCATCAGTCATAGCAGCATTTTTCTAGAAATGTCTTCTAAAGCAAGGGAGAAAAAAGCAAAAATAAACTACTAGGACCACATTAAAAATTAAACACTTCGGCACAGTGAAGGAAACGACAAAAGCTAAAAGCTAAAAGGCAACCTGTGAAATGGGAGAAGATATTTGCAAATGATGTATCTGATAAAGTCTTAGTATCCAAAATATATAAAGAAATGATACAACTCAATACCCAAAAAATCATATAATCCAATTAAAAAATGGGCAGAAGACATGAATAGACATTTCTCCAAAGAAGATATCCAGATGGCCGACAAACACATGAAAAGATGATCATGAGCACTATCGGAAACGCGAAAGACAGCTATACCTCACACCTGACAATGGTTAAAATCAACAACAAAAGAGGGGCGCCTGGGTGGCTCAGTTGGTTGAGCGACTGCCTTCGGCTCAGGTCATGATCCCGGAGACCCGGGATCGAGTCCCGCATCGGGCTGCCTGCTCGGCGGGAAGCCTGCTTCTCCCTCTCTCACTCCCCCTGCTTGTGTTCCCTCTCTGGCTGTGTTTCTCTCTGTCAAAGAAATAAAATCTTAAAAAAAAAAAAATAAACCAACAGCAAAAGAAACAGCAGGCATTTGCCATGATATGGAGAAAAAGGAACTCTTGTGCATTACTGTTGGAATGCAAACTGGTGCAGCCACTATGGAAAACAGTATGGCATTTCCTTATAAAGTTAAAAATAGAACTGCCCTGTGATGCAGTGATTGCAGTACTGGGTATTTACCCCCAAAATACAAAAACACTAATTCAGAGGGATACATGTACTTCTGTGTTTATTGCAACATTATTTACATTAGCCAAATTATGGAAGCAGCCCAAATGCCCACAGATAGATGAACGATAAAGAAGAGGTAGTATATATATACAAGAGAATATTACCCAGCCATAAAAAAAAAGAATGAAATCTTAACATTTGGAGCAGCATGGATGGAGCTAGAGAGTAACACTGAGAAATACTTTAGTCAGAGAAAAACAAATATTATATGATTTCACTCATATGTAGGATTTACGAAACAAAACCAATAAGCAAAAGGGAAACAAAAAAAAAAGGAGACAGGGAAACCAAGAAACAGACTCTTAATTATAGAGAACAAACTGATGGTTACCAGAGGGGAGGAGGATTAAAGACTATATCATGATCAGCACTGAGCAGTGTATAGACTGTGTCGAATTACTATATTGTACACCTGAAACCAGTATAAAACTATATGTTATATACTGGAATTAAAATTAAAAACTTTTAAGAACTTAAAAACAAAGTGTTTAAGACAATTTGAATCTCACTAGTCATATTTGAGAGTTCCTCTTGCTATATAACTACACTATCACTTAGTATTCTCTTACAGTTTAATAACCTTTACCAGTATGAAATGATATGAGATTATGGATTAAATTTGCATTTCTCTATTTCTAAGAGGTCAAATATCTTGTCGTGTGTTTGTTAGCCATTTCACCTTACTCTCTGTAAAGGTAAATGTTCAAGTCTTTTGCCATTTTCCTAATGGGTTCTTTTCCTTACTGATTTGTGAGTATTTACATAATCTGCATATATACTTTATTATGTGTAAGTATCATGAATATCGTCTCTGAATTTGGGGCTTACCACCCTTTTTTCTTTTTTTAAGAAGTTCTGCAATGTAGCTAAAGGATTTGGTCTTTATGACTACTGCTTTTGTATCTTAAGAAATTTACTTTGTCACGGAGGTTGTAGTAGTATTTTTTATTTATTTGACAGAGAGAGAGAGCACACACAAGCAGGGAAAACAGCAGAGATAGAGGGAGAAGCAGGCTCTCTGATGACTGGGGAGCCCAGCACGGGGCTTGATCCCAGGAGGAGCCAAATCATTGCCCTAGCTAAAGGCAGATGCTTAACTGACTGAGCCACTCAGGTGCCCGTCATAGTAGTATTCTATATTGACTTCTAAAACCCAATATAATGGTATCTCTAAAATTCAGTACAGGTTAAATAAAGGGGGGGAGACAAAAATGACTTTTTTAAAAAAAATTTTATTTTAAATCCACTTGCAGTTAATTTTTGAGTATGGTTCAGGGTAGGGATTACTTTGATTTTTGTCCATACTGATAATTATCTTGAGATCATTTATTGTGGCATGAATTGGGGTCAGATTTCTTTTCCATATGGCTAGCCAGTTGACACAGCACCACTTATTTCAAAAATTGCCCTTTCTCTTCTGCTTTGCGATATTATAGGAAGTTGTTATGATAAGTATTATTATAAATCAGGTGCTCGTGTTGGCATGCATCTCTTTCTGTGATCTTTGTTATCTTCCATTGTTCTCTTTCTCTCTCCATAAGCCAGTATCATGCTCTCTTAATTACTGCAGCTTTGATATCTGATAGAACAATTTCTCTCACCTTTTGTTCAAGGACTATTCTGTGTCCTTTTCCTTTTGGTAGAAATTATAGAACCAATTTATCATTCCCTCTACCTCTCTACCCCCGTCAGACTAATAACCTGAATCTGTAGATTAGTTAGCAGAGCATTGGAACTTCTTTAGAACTTGACTCTTCCAGTCTGCGAAGATGACCTAGTTCTCATTTACCTAGATCTTTTGTTTTCTTAATATTTTGATTTTCTGTAGAGGCCTTACATATCTTGATTTTGTTCCTTGGTATTTCATACTTTTAAGCTTTTGTTAATGGTATCTTTCAGAATTATATTTTGTTTGCTGGCAGAGTGCCGTGCAATTTTATATTTTTACATGTGGCTATTGCCAAACTCACTTGTTAATTCTAATAGTTTATCTGTAAAATCTTTTTTTTTTCCCACAGTGATGTTTAGAAGCTTCAGTATTGTGTTATTCTGAATAGGGGTGTGGTGGAGGACATCACTTTCTCGTTCCTGATTTAGGAATAAGATGCTCACCATCAAGTGTGGTGTTTTCTTTAGGTATTTTGTAGATATTTTTAATTAGATTAAAGAAGTTCCCACCTATTTGTCGTTATGCTGAAGTTTCCTCATGACAGATTTTAGAGTGTTATCAAAGGGGTGTATGTGTTTTGTTGGAACTGTTTCTGATTGTCTTGTTGAGTTTTGCAACTGTATTTATGGGTGAGATTAAATTACACCTTTTTCTTTATAGTCCCACTAGGTTTTGGTATCCCATCCTTGAAGTAGGAGCTGAAAACTCTTCTCAGAAATACGGTTTTCCCCCCTCTATACTGTAGAATAATTGTGTTACTCTGGGATTACCTGTCCTTAGAATATTTAGTAGAATTTGCAGATTGTTGTTTTCTGTGTGGAAAGATTGTGATTGGACTTCAAGTTTGTCCTGTTCTTTTTAATTGCTAAGCTCTTCGCTTTTAGCTTAAAAAAATTAAGACTGTACTTTTCCTCTGAACATCGCTTAGCTGCAGTTCTGCAAGTTTTGATATGTGTGCTTTGGATTTTGATATTTTGTTTTGTTTTGTTTTTTTTCTGTTAAGTGTTTGAAGCAGTGAGATATGTGTATCATTGTTTAACAGCCTACTATGCTGATCTATAGGGTCCAGGTACTTTTTCTTAAATACCTGAATAAGTTGGACAAAGGATTATTATTAAGGACTATTCATTTAAGCAGCTTATTGAAATACTGGCCAGCCCACTGTGCCAGATGCCATTGTACACAAGTGAGTAGAGTAAAATCCCTTAAAGAGCTTTTAGGCTAGTGGTGATATGTGGGAAAATGGCTTAATATTTAACATTAAAAAATACATAACTTTCAATTAAATGAAGACAAAGTGAATGTTAGTGAATGTTAAGAGTATAAAAGAACTCAAGTTGATCATCTGTTCCCTGCCTTGCCCTGAGTGCAAGAGCGGATATTTAACGTTCAGCGGAAAAAGTGAATGGCATCATCATGATGAATATGTGTGTTAGCATCAAACTCTCAAACTGTGCCAGAAGAAATCTTTGGTAACACACTGTTTTTCCTAGGTGTGAAGATGCCTTAAGAAAAAATAAGAGCCTAATTGGTCCAGATCAAAAGGAGTATCAAAGGGAACTGGAGAGAAACTATCATCGCCTTAAAGAGGCCTTACAGCCTCTGATAAACAGGAAGATCCCTCAGTTATACAAGGCAGTATTACCTGTCACCTGCCACAGGTATGCTTGCTTTGTTCTCTTATTTTGGGTATCTTCAGGAAAATGAAATCCGCTTCAATTGTTAATAATAATTAGTATAACTTTTATTACATGCTTTCAGATATTGTCTCTTGAGACCTAAGAAGTTCAACTAGCCTATGAATAACCCTGTTATGAATCAGCCTTCAAGATAGAAGTCAGTTCTTTCTGTAATTTGAGAATAACAGAGTTGTGTTAAATATGCACACTAACCAAGACACAACATTTAAGTCTGGCCTCCTAAAACTATTTCTTTTATAAAGTCCTGCTGCACTTTATTTATATGGGAGAATTTACTAGAATGTATCAAGAGCCAGATAATCCTCTTCCTTAGCCCTTTGTATTAAATATTAAAGCAAGCGGCCCCATTGAGTATCAAGAGGGCATATTTTTCTCCACTAATTGTGACAAAATAATACTTACCTTTAAGAGGTTGTATAGAAATTAAATTTTAGGCATGTAAAGTTCCAAGGACAATGTTGAAACACTGATAGCACCTGAATTCTGGAGAGAGCCCAATAACTGCTAAATGTTAACTGTCCATTTCTTGCATTTTGAAATCCAGATATACATACAACCATTGAGTATTTTACTCCCCTTTTCTTTGAACTAGCAATAGCAACTAAAGCTATTATTAATATCTAGAGGGCCTTTGAAGTTGTACTTTGAAGTTGATGTACAGAGTGTACATGCATGATATAACATACTACAAAAGAAAGTGAAATGAGCTATTTGATCAACTGGAAATTAGTCCCTGTTCTTCAGTGTTGTAGGAAAAAATCACACATGCATCCAGAGAATGTCTACTAAGTGCCTGCTGTAGATCACGCCCCTACATGGAGTGCTGTCAGAGCTCTACAATAACAGAGAAGGGGGCCTTTGTCAAATCCTGTCTCTTTTAAGGATAGAGAACAAACTGAGGGTTGATGGAGGGATGTGGGTGAATGCGATGATGGATGGAGGAGGAATGGTGGGGTAAGTGGGGGATGGTATTAAAGATGGCACTTGTTATAATGAGCACTGGGTGTTTTAAGTGATGAATCACTGAATTCTACTCTAGAAGTTTGCACTGTATGTTAACTAAAATTTAAATTTAAAAAATCCTGTCTCTGGCAAAATATATTTTGCATCCACCATCTTATACTGATACATTTCCTCTTAAAATTCTCAGTGGGAAGCAATGCCAGTCCCCTCTACTTTGTGGTTCCCCTGTCTTTTTGGAATTTTTGCCTCCTTTTGCCTTTACCCACCTCCTCTATGCTCATTGGTCCAAGGTCCTGGAAGAGGGTACTGGGTCCTTGACATAGTCAAGCCCTTCGCAGATGCTGGTCTTGCTTCCTTCAAGTCTGCAGCCCATTTCAGTGGGAACATTGTATTATTCCAATTTAAAGGACCTTTGCCCTTAACACCATAATCCTGACTTTTGCCTTCCTCTGTGATCTATATTATGGTTAATCCCTCAGGCTTTTCTTAATATTGTTTTGTTTTTGGAATTAACACACACATTTTTGGGGGTTGCTGGTGGGGTGAACATTGTCTAGCTTTTAAGACTGGTATTTTTCCCTGGAACCAGAAAGCCAAGCTTTGAAGTTGAAAGATGATGTTTGTGTACCTGCCCACTCCTTTCTTGGAGATATAAACCTCAGGGTTTAACCTTAATTGGAGGAAGGGTAAATGAAAGACACCAGTTTCAGGATAGAGGAAAATACATTAAGGGGTATTGAAGAATATCTTCTTCACTCTTAATTTCTTGAGAACTTAGAAAATAACATTTTCATAGAATCTGAATTTTGTTGATTAATATAACCTGGAATATTATTTTGTAGTGTACTGATTTAAAAGCTGTTAAGATGGTGGGTCTTGGGGCGCCTGGGTGGCTCAGTTGGTTGAGCGACTGCTTTCAGCTCAGGTCCTGATCCCAGAGACCCGGGATCAAGTCCCACATCGGGCTCCCTGCTCGGTGGGAAGCCTACTTCTCCCTCTCTCACTCCCCCTGCTTGTGTTCCCTCCTGGCTGTGTTTCTCTCTGTCAAATAAATAAAATCTTTACAAAAAAAAAAAAGATGGTGGGTCTCAAAGTGTGACCTTGGGACACATGCAGGCGGGTCCCTGAAACCCTTTGAGGTTTCTAAATCAAAACTAATTTCATATTAATACCAAATATTTCTTTACTTTTTTCACTCCATTATTTCATGAGAGTCCATAGAGTTTTCCAGAGACCACATGCATTGCAAATATTGTAAAAGACTAAATGCAGAAGCAGATACGAGAATTTAGGCTTTTTAAATAAATAAATAAATAGATAGATAAACAAACAAATAAATAAATAAATAAATAAATAAATAAATAAAAGATTTTATTTATGTATTTGACAGAGAGAGAGAGATCACAAGTAGACAGAGAGAGGAGGAAGCAGGCTCCCTGCTGAGCAGAGAGCCAGACTCAGGCCTGGATCCCAGGACCCTGAGATCATGACCTGAGCTGAAGGAAGAGGCTTTAACCCACTGAACAACCCAGGACCCAAGAATTTAGGCTTTCTATAAGCTAGACATTTAATAAGAATGCCACTCTCCTAAAAGTCTCACAAGTTTTTAAAAATAAATAGTGTTATTTATAGTAACACGCAATGGGTTATTTTATAAAGTAATTTAAAATTTCCTTAATTTCTTATACAGTAAATATCAATACAGAATCCACATAAAAGCTGCTTGGGGTACTCAATTTTTAATTGTAAAAAGGACCTGACTGGCACCTGTGTGGCTCAGTTGGTTAAGCGACTGCCTTTGGCTCAGGTCATGATCCTGGAGACCCAGGATCGAGTCCCACATCGGGCTCCCTGCTCGGCGGGAAGCCTGCTTCTCCCTCTCTCACTTCCCCTGCTTGTGTTCCCTCTCTGGCTGTGTTTCTCTCTGTCAAATAAATAAAATCTTTAAAAAAAAAGGGGGGGGGGCGGCGCCTGGGTGGCTCAGTTGGTTAAGCGACTGCCTTCAGTTCAGGTTATGATCCCGGAGACCCGGGATTGAGCCCCACATCGGGCTTCCTGCTCGGCAGGAAGCCTGCTTCTCCCTCACTCACTCCCCCTGCTTGTGTTCCCTCTCTAGCTGTGTTTCTCTCTGTCAAAGAAATAAATAAAATCTTAAAAAAAAAAAAAATGGCAAAATTTTGAGATAGCTCTGCAGAAAGAAGTGTGTAAAGCATATTTTAAAGGAATATGTAAAAATTGTTTATACTTATATCCTTTTCTCCCCAGAGATTCCTTCAGTCGGATGAGCCTGCGCAAAATGGATCTTTAAAATTAATGTGCTTGTCTTATTCATTTGAAGAGAGCCATATATTCAACACCGAGTGTGAAAAGAAGTTAAGATTTATCGAAAAACAAGACTTGGGGCTTAATCCTGGAAATTCTAGCATTAATTTACTACTCATTGAAGAACGCAGTGGCCAAAACAGTATGAAATGTAGATCACTGAAGTTTGAGAATGATGGCCATGGTTTCTCATGTTCTGGTAATATGCCGTTATCTTTTTTTAAGACTCAAAAGTAACAACTCACTATACATTTACTATTATTTATACCATAGCTAATGTTAAATTTATTTACTTTAAGTTTGTATTTTTTAATTTATATTACCATTTATAGATTCATTTTGGAAACATTTTAAATGTAGTAATGCTTATTTTAAAGGTACTATTAAATGTGAACGTTTACACTAATTTTACTGAGACTTTAAGAACTTTTGTTGACAAAAGCAGAGAATCTTGAGTTGATTCGGGTTGATTCAAGAAGTATTTCCAAAACTAGCCAAGTTTCAAAAATGAAAATTGACATTGTATGGGCCAAAGAGCCCCAAATTAAATAAATGAATAAATAGGTAGAGATAGATATTGATAACTGGTTTGTGAAGTCTTAAAACAGGTTTCTAAGGTATTTTCACTTAGAAACCCAAAAAAGGGATTTAGGATAAATTGTAGGGTAACTTCACCTGACAAAGCTTTTGTCTATAAATAACGAATAGTGGGGAAGCTGCTACCAGTCACAGTAGCTTCATTTTTGACTTTCAGTCTTGTTATACTGATACTATGAACTTCATGACTCCTAGCAACTAAAGTGAATGATTCCTGTGTTTCAAATTAAACAAGCCAGTCATTTTATGACTTTGGTCATCTAAACTGGTAAACTACAAACCTGCTTTAGTGTCATCTTACATCACTGTAAAAAGGACACAGAGAGCTGGTGTTTGTTTTTAATCTACCAGTTGAATTAAAGTTGTATTTTTTTTTAACACTTGTATAGGCTATATATGTAGAAGGTAAAAATAGCTGTTAATCATGGAAATTAAGAACTAATTTAAAATAACTGATGTGAAAAACTAAGGAAAAATCTTTTTGAAAATATTTATTGCAGTTACTTGGCAAGTTTATTCAAGAAACTACATATTAATGATTTTTGGAAGTGTTTTCAACAATGTTTTTTTCTCTTTGCATAGTAATACAGCTTATAGAAAGGCATCATTTTTAATGTCCCTTTGATCTATTGACCAGTGACCTGAATCACTTAAAAACTGATTATGCCTTCATTCTGTAGTTGATGTTGAAACAAGATCTCAAAAATGTCTGCTTCTTTTGAGACCATAGGGGATGATTTATATCCTTTCTCCAGCCTACCTAACTGGCAATATTATCTCAAATTCATCAATTCAAAGACTGAATCACAAAAAGATTTTTCAGATGAGTCAACAGTGTTGGACGAAAGGGGTGAACTGAGGAGTCAGAAAGGCATAACCTCAAAAACAAATTTGGGGACAGAGGACCACATGAACAATAAGGAAAGACAAGGAGTCAAGAATGGAAATTCATTAAAACTAAAGTAAGGTAACAAATACTGTCTCCTCTCTAGGGCAAGGGAGCGGGGAGGTATATATAAGGGAGAGACTATGAAGTAATCCCTAGGTCATTACTTACTAGATTATATTATGTAAGAGCGTAGACTATTTCACATAAACTTCCGTGACAGTATCAAGAACTCTAGAATTTATATAATGATTTAATTACCATGCAATTTTCTGACTTGAAAAAAAAAACAGGCTTCCTCTGAGAACAGTGGTTTGATACTGAACACTTCTTCCCACATACTTCAGTTTTCTTAAAACATAAACTTTCTCATGTCAAGAATCTATACCTGTAGTTCTTAACATTGGCTTTCTCTTGAGTATGAGGCCCAGGCTGTATCCTAGAACTACTCCATCAGAAGCTTATGAGTAATGTTCAGGGCTGTTGCATTTTAAAAGTTTATTAATGATTCTTACTCTATCAGAAACATAGGTAGTGTTCAGGGCTGTTTCTTTTTAAAAGTTCCATTAGTGATTCTGAATGTAGAATGAGGTGAGAACCATGACATTTTATATCACACCACTCTGTGGAAGAATATAAGACATGACTTAACTGTGACTAATTTATTAGTTGACAGGTGTACTCTTATTTGTTGAAATGGGAGTATTAAAAGTATTACTCTAATAACATTTATCAAAGAATTTTTTTTAATATTTTAAGTCATAAGGTAATTGATCATTTACCAGTTGAATATACATTTAGAATGAAAATTTAACCACATTTTTGTGTGCGCACAAAGCATCATCATTACGGATTCCATAAAGTTATGTCTACTTTAAAGGACAACTAGAATGCAACAATTTTTACTATAAAAAGTATGACAACATGGATGGACTAAGCAGTTTCTCCTATTTGGAAAATGTCTTCGCCTCCAACTGTCACAGTATTATTAAAGGTAATTATGCACGTTTATTCTCTTCTAGGTATGTGTGTGTATATATGCATATATTATACATACACATACATTTTCTTAATGCGAACTCAGCTATAGTTATAAAAATATGCAAGTAAAAAAAAAATTGAGCAGTCGTATACATAGTTGTTAAGCAGTTTAAATTTTATTGACCTCCCAGTTTTTAAAAAAAGTTAAATTTAAGGTCACACCTCTAAATTTGATATACTATATACAGATCGTGCAGAATATGACTATGAAGAGATACAAATTAGTCCATGCCCAAAAAGATTTACTAGAATACAGAATCATTTTCATAAATACATATAAAATTCTTGTGAAGATAGAACGGGACTGGCTGTCCAGGTTTTCTGAGACACTTTTCAAAGTGATTCAAGGCACAAAATGTACACTACTGTGAATACACACATATTCCAGACTTTGTGCCTCTAAATGCAACCTATTAAAGATTTGGCTTCATGACTTACAAAACTAACTGTACTGAAATGAGATTCTGCTTCTTAGCTGTAAAACCACAGGACCTATAAACATCATATAGGTAATTACTCCAAAATATGGAGATACAAATACAAGCACTTTATTTTAAAAAGCAAACACAAAAGATAGGTGTAAATTCAGAAGTGTTTAAATGCTTCCCATTTGAATGACTCAATTAAGAACCTATACAAGTTTGTTCCCAGAAGCTAATGCATCACTAGTCTCTACTATGGGAAATGATTTCTAAAAATTAACATGGTTTTCAGTAATTCAGATTTCACTATATAAAAACCTAGAGAGACCAATAATATCCAGTAGCTTCAAAAGATAAGCTAGACTCTTTGATGTAATCAACTTTACCAGCTTTTGTCCAGGTCTGTTTAATATATACATAAAGAAAATACTCTATAATTTCTTATAAAATAGCAAATAAGGAGTAGATGTGGGAGATGTAGAAGGGGAAAGAGAATTCAGAAAGTCCTTCTCTTCCGTAACTTTCACTTCAGAATCATCAAAAAGTAACCACTTCCCCTCATACTCCTTTAAGCTTTGCACTACATATGAAATTTTGTTCTCAAATCCACTAAAATTAATGCCTGTTTGGTCACTGGATTCCTTGTTTGTATCAAATTCATGGGTCGCATTAGTATTGTTAGTCTCAGAATTTCTATTTTCAGCAAATGCTGTACTGGCAACTTTATCAGGATTAGATGCTTTGTTGTATAGCTCATAATCTGCTTTGCTCTTTTGTCCTCCAAGAAGTCCAATACCTTCTACATTTTTTTTGTTCAAAACTTTACTTGGCTGTGTATTTCCACTGACTCTAATCGACACTTCTTCATCATCATAATTTTCAACCACACCCCTTGCTTCCTCCTCATTCAGTGGTTCTGGCTTACCTATTTCACACATTTGGTCGATCACAAAATTTCCCTTATCTAGCTCTAAACTGTTAAGGTCGGTGACTTTAACAGAAGCAGTGTAATGCCCACTACTGATGGTAATGCCACTGTGCATCACAACCGCAAATAATCCATAGCTGTCGTTGGTTGGCTTTGTGCTCCATTCTTCTAGTGACAATTTAAGAGGTGTCAGTAAAGGAGTGTTGATCTTGGAAAGTCCACCACCGTAACAATCAAACCTTTGGAAGGAAAAAAAAAAGGTGGGGTTTTCTGCAATTCCACTTTACATATATTCAGTTTTACCCAGTTTTACACATGTGAAACCAAGTCTGAATGACCCTTAATATTAAGATACAATCATAAAAACCAGACTCTTAATTTTGTATACTTATGTACACAAAGAAAAACTGAAATAAGTGCTAATATTTGGCTGTTTCTGTGAAGGATATATAGCACTCTCCCTTTCATATTCTTTACTTTCCTAATTTTGTACAATGAGAAAAATCAGTTTTTTAAATGGCATCTTGACTTCAAAATCATTTATATTTTAGTAAGTAATTTTAATGTTGCAGCTTTCTTTACCAGGATTTAGGGAACAAAAATAAATAGTAGCAAAGAAAAAGTCCACTGAAAGAAGGCACTATATGTCATCTTCAGGCATAATAAAGTGTGTAGGGAGCTAGTGAGAAGCCCTCATAGTAATTTCAAACAATTAACATGTATACATGTCATGAAGCTACTTAAATTTTCAACAAGAGAATCTCTTATTCTTCAAAGAACTAATTTGACTCCTGGCTTACCTTAAAAATGAAATAATTTTGCCTTTTTCTCCCCTCAAAAAAAAAACAAACAAAAAAAAAAACAACAAACCTCAGTGTTATATACAATCTGCTGCTTTTAATCAATTCAACTTGAAACTTTCTAATAAGGAATGAAGATTAAAAATTAAAAGATGTGGAAGAAATCCTAGAATATGTATTCATACCAAAAGGATTTAAACTGATGCATTTTTACACGTAAACTGTTAAAAAGACAACAGACTTTTCTAAGGTAACCCTTATAAATTACTTCATTTTATGCTTTTTTGTTGCTATTATAGTATTTCAAACAAAATTTTTTTCATATAGCTTTTATTTATAATACTCACTCCAAGCCACTAGCAGCAAAGCACTTCAAATGAATAGTTATAACTTCAGGCATTTTGTCAAACAAAAGACTTCGTTCAGCTTCAGTATAATGATGGCAATTTTCACAGAAATATTTATCTTCTCCTACAATCCTCTCCACGGAAGCAAATTGTGAAATTGCCCATCTCAGGGTCTTCATTTCTGTTTTTGGCTCTGGAGAAACTACATAAGAGAATTCCTTTCACTCACAAATAAAAAACCTCTCAGACATTTAAAATTAAACAGGTTCCATATTCAAAATTAGCATGCAATTTCAATCAACTGATCTTTTCTAAGTAATAAAAGTTTCTGAAACTCAAAGCAATGTTTTTAAGTTCATCCTCAACAGTATGCATATCTTTTAAATATTTGTATTTGGGAAGCCAAAAAGTACTTAGGTGATAGGGACAGCAAAATGAAGATAACCCACTTTCTGAGCGTTAAGTCACAGACTTTAGTTTAGCTATTAATTTCCAATATCTGAATAGGTAAGCCAGCCTTATGTTCACTTCCCATATCCTTTCCCTACTATTTGTCATTTTATACTCAGCAGTGGCTCAAATATAGCTTGAAGACTGAGATACCCAAAAGTTACTAAAGCATTTCATTTTCCCATTGTACATATCAAAATAAAGGTAACAATTTTCCAAATACTAACCATTAACAAATGAATCTACACCAGCAGAAAGATTTTATATCAGAGACACTAAAAGCCAGCTCTTTTTCCTCAATAATTATACAAGCTACTATTAGACTGTTTTGTTGAAGAGAACTACTTATTCCATGGTCCACACAAGTCCATACAAGATTCCAATTCTGCTTACTTTCAGAACTCTCCTCTACTTTGGAAAGCTCATCTTCTTGTACCGGTACACTGATGTCCTGAAAATCTTCTCTTCTTTCTGTTAAACTTTCACATTCTAAGCAACGAGTCCTTAATACCAGCTGACCTTGAAATAATTTCTCTACTAGCTCAAAACCAATCTGCTCTGCGCCTTAAAAAAAAAAAAAAAAAAAAGAAAATTTTTCAGCATAGCCCACATAACCAATAGCTGATTTACAGTGTATCATGAGTGAAAGGTTAAATTGGTTATTAGCATTAAGAGGTGCCTTACTCATGACCTATAAATTCCCTGTAAAGATGATTTTAAATATGAATTGTCATTTTAATTCCCTTCCCAAAGACATTCCTGTAGGAATAACCCCCAAATAAGCACAACACTGTTGGTAAAACCATTAACCATGTCAATACTACACATTTTGTCTGAGAGCTGGACGAAACTAAGTAGAAATCTAGTTCAAGTAAAGTATACCTACTTAGTTCTCTAAAAATATATTTCATTAAATGCAATTTCTTGAGTTTATTGTCAAATACTGCTTTTAGGAGGTAAAATAATTCTCCATTAAGATGTACTGAACCCCCCCTTGTTTACAAACCCTAAATTAACATTACCCTACATTAACATCACCTTAAGATTAATGAGTTTATACACAACAATCTATGCAGTTTTTAAAACACAATTCATGTTGTGTTAAAATTTTCTCTTAAAACTCGAAGCAGATTTATACTATACATGTAGCTAAGAACATTACAGTTCTACAGCTGTTAATCCTCCTACCTATCAAAGTCTAAGAATAAATTATACTGACCTTTGTTTATGGGCTTAACATCATTAACGGGCTTAACATTATTCCCTGGAGATTCAAGTTCACAACCATTAGTTGTGTTATCATTTTCACACTTCCCCAAGTCCTCTTCAAGATCATATTCATTTTCTTTCGACTGTCCTTTGGATCCCTGGTTTGTTGTTATTTTCCCCAGACTACAGAATTTAGAAAGAATGCTGGGTTGCTTAGTTGCAGGCTTTAACCAATTTATTTTAACTCTTGATTTCTTTTGTGAAGGTCTTGCACTTTCATTTTCAGACTTGGGGATTATTTTAGGAGGAACCTCTAACGTATCACCGGTAGCTTTCCTTTTTGATCTGGTTTGTCTCTGGTTCTCTTCCAATGACTGGTGTTCCTTGGATACTTTAGCTTTTTTCTTCATGTTACCAAATTCAATGTCATTTTTTCTCTTCCCATTTCCTTTTGCGAGTTTTTCTTTATAGTCTTCACAATGCCTCAGGTTGTCCACCTCTATGCTGTTAATACCACTCATTTCCTCTTTCTGGTGAGGTTTTTCTTCTACCTTAGTAGATAATTCTCCATTTTTTACTTCTTCTTTTTTTAGGAGTTGGCATGTTTCTTGAATGTTTCCCAAAATACACTGTAATACTTCCTGTGCATCATGCTGTAGATATCCTTCATACATAGGGTTGAGTTCCCTATAAATAAAAATTTCCGTTTCATCTGTTCTAGTTTTAAAGATAAATACAAAACCCCTTTCTCTATAGAGAAATTAATTCCTTTAGAGGGATATCTTAAGTTATTTTAAAAATCTAAAACTTTTATTCAGCTAATTTGAAACTTCTTAAAACTTCCAACTAAAAGTAAAAACAAATTTTACCACAAATGCTTTCATCCTCTTCTGAATACTAGTAACACCTAGTATATATGTACTTTACCACGTACCTGGTTTTACTCAAGATGTAATTCTAACAATAATCCTATAAGGTAAGTACTACTATACTATACCCTGATTTAGATAAGGAAGCTTGCTCAAAGCCAGGATTCAAGCCTGCTCTTGGCCACTATGCTACACTACACTGCTTAGCAACACATAACAGTGTATTTACACCCAGGGTTTTTATTGTTTACACACATACAGACATACTCAACACGAGGCTCAAACTCACAACCCCTAGAGTAAGAACCCCACCCTAGGTCTAGTCTTAAATTAAGTAACTTTTTAAAGATTTACCCTATAACATATATAGGTAAAACTATTTTATATATTAGACAAAGTTTCATTTAAGACAGTACAAACAGGGGTGCCTGGGCAGCTTAGTCAGTTAAGCATCTGCCTTTGGCTCAGCCCCGCATTGGCCTCTGCTCAGCCAGGAGTCTTCCTCTCCCTCTCTCTCTAAACAAGTAACAAATCTCCAGTCAATAGTTTTGCAAGGGCGCCTGGGTGGCTCAGTGGGTTAAGGCCTCTGCCTTCAGCTCGGGTCATGATCTCAGGGTCTTGGGACTGAGGCCCGCATAGGGCTCTCTGCTTAGCAGGGAGCCTGCTTCCTCCCCTCTCTCTGCCTACTTGTGATCTCTGTCAAATAAATAAATCTTTAAAAAAAAAGTCCCTTAAAAAAAATGGTTCTGCAAGCCCATACAGTTCTTATGCATAATATATTTTTAATAAAAAACTTTAATTCCTAATCTGAAATCTCTTAGGACCAAATGTATTTGAAAAATTCAGTAATTTCCAGATCAAAAAATACAGCACTTAACAAATATTTTTCACCACCATGACGGGACAGTATCCCATAATTAAACATACTATTATATATGAAAATTCACATTAAAAAAAATGAATAAAGACTATAAAGAGCCTCCTACCAGTTCAGATCTAATGACTTTATTAGTATCAAACTCACCAAAGGAATGTCTAATTTCCAGAGTCTCTAGGATACTAGGGACTGTAGGTCTGTAGTTTGTTTTCCTTGCCCTTTATTCCCTCTATTTGTTCACATCACTCTCCTCCAAAGACGGCAATAAGTTGTTAAGATGGAATCCTAAAATTATATTAAAGGCTATACCTGAGTGTGTTAAGCAATCGCCTTGGCTGAGTAGCAAGTTCATCAGTGTATTTCTCTGGATTTAAGAGAAAGCTAGCCTGAAGCTGTTCAACTGAAATGATCAAGGACTGTAAGCTGCATATTAGTTCATAACTTGCCAAAGAATCTTCTTTGCAATTTCCCTGTCAAAAAAGAAACCCACAGATCATTAAACAAATTAAGTACGTTCCTCCTTTTTTGTTCATTAATCGTTCCCCCTTTTTTGTTCATTAATCGATACTAGCTTTGCTAAATCTCATTATAGCACTAGTTTTATGGAGGTATACAAATAAACAAAAAAATTTAGTTACGTTTCGATTACTTCCATTTGGAAGAGAATGGTTTTCTGATTGTGTGAGTCAAAGGTCCCTTATATTTTAAAAGTGAGTACTTGAAAATAGATTAAGTAGCAGATAGTACAGTAGAATTATAAACTCTGACTGTGGCATATAAATGACAATGTTTATGGGTAAACAATAAAGTAAAGGGCAAGAGAAGACACTGTAAAAGGTGATAATGTACTTAGCTAACCTCCAAGAATGGGGGGGGAGCCTTTCTGAAAACACAGGATACTGTGAAATGTTATAGTTTAACAGAAATCTGTTATCCTTCCAAATCTTCTATGTATCTATTACTTTGTTTCGAAGCAAGTGAATTTCCATTACTTTACTTTTTATACATTTTATTTTTTACCTTATCTTTTTGATTGGTTTCATCTTTTAGGGCTTCTTTCTTCCTCGAAATAATGTTAAATAAGTGCTTCACTCCAGATTTAAAACCAGGACAAAAATATAATACCTATAAAAAATAAGGGTGTCTGAGTGTTTATCTACATATTTTGTAGAGCACTTTTAAATGTGCATTAGTTAAAACTGTGAGATTATTAGATCAGAAATTGTTTTCTATTACATCACAGTAGCCCACTCTCTTCCCTCACTGGCAGCAAAGCACTGAGGCTGAGCACATACTGCTAAGATTTATGGTTACAGGATACAACATAAAGCAGAATTCGGAAAAGTTAAAATGCATGCCACCAGAGCACTAGGAATCAAGCAGAAAAACTAAGGGTTTCGCATCTTCCAGTTAACCAAAGTCAATTCACTTTTGTTACCCCAATTTCATTTATCACTTTCACCCCAAAGGAAGCTAATAATGCATTTAGAATCATTACTTTAGTCCACTCTAGTTTATTTACAATCAAAGGCAAATACGTATGGACAAGTAAAATACTCCCAATAATCTGAAGTTCTCAGAATATTAATGTAACATCATACTTTGCCTACTAAAGCTTTATTTATATAGCAAAATCATCAAATTTACCTGAAGTATACTATTAAGATAACAAGTATTGCCAAGATTATTCAGTCCCACAAATGGTAACAAGTTTTCTCTCTTCTCACAGTTTATAGGTGAGGACTGTGCTGCAGGAACAACTTGATCACTATTAAGTATAGAGAGCAGAGAGCGGTTTTATGAAGTGCATTATTTTAAAAACACAAAGTAGAAATAATACCTCCTTACATTTAGTCTTTTCCCCAAAGCTGGATGAGCTGAAAAGCATATGGACTTTATTCAGGTGACACTTGAGGAAAAGAAATCTGTACAGGTGCAAAAATTGCTAACTACCCAGAATAAAAGTTTTACAAGCACTTTAAAAATTACTATACACATGGGGCGCCTGGGTGGCTCAGCTGGTTAAGCGACTGCCTTCAGCTCAGGTCATGATCCTGGAGACCCGGGATCAGAGTCCCACATCGGGCTCCCTGCTCCGCGGGGGGAAGCCTGCTTCTCCCTCTCTCACTTCCCCTGCTTGTGTTCCCTCTCTGGCTGTGTTTCTTCTGTCAAATAAATAAATAAAATCTTTAAAAAAAAAAAATTATACACAACAAGCCTCTAAATGATTCCATCATGAAGTTTTTAATCCCATTTTAGGGAGTAGAAAACTGAACTGGTACTGTGATTAATAAACCCTACATGACATTTTTAAAAGTAGTCTAACTCTTGGGAGCCTGGGTGGCTCAGTTGTTAAGCGTCTGCCTTCGGTTTAGTTCATGATCCCAGGGTCCTGGGATTGGGCTCCCTGCTCAGCGGGGAGCCTGCTTCTCCCTCTCCCACTCCCCCTCCTTGTGGTTCCCTCTCCAGCTGTGTCTGTGTCAAATAAATAAAATCTTTAAAAAAAAAAAGTCTCAATAAAAACCTGGAAATAAGCCTTGACAGAATCTAGGGGAGGCTCTACTACCCCTATAAAGAGAATTACATAGTTGTCCTTCACTTTAAAATGAATTCAACTTTATAGTTTTACCTCACTTTAACAAATAGTAGGTCCTCATAGCATTTTTATTTATTTTACAGCTGCTACTTACTACTCTAGCATCTCAAAGTGTTTTAAACATAAGAGTCTCATCTCTTAAACTGATTATCGGTAAATATTAGGAAATTACACAAGACCAAATGCAGTTTATTCATATAGCAGTGCACCTATTTGTTGAACAGCAACCTAGTGTAGACTACAACTAGAACGGTATTGAAGTTATTCCCTTTTGTTTAGATCTCAGTCACTGAAGGATTTATTTGCTTCAAAGCATTTATTTTTAAATTTATCTTCAATTGGCAACTATACAACAGGTTTGATAATTCATACATATTGGGTATGACTATAAAGTTTAAATATCTCAAGAACTTTAAGACTTCTGAACCACAAAAAAAAAAAACACGTTATTTCTTTACCCTTTAAATAGAATGTGTTATACTACAAACAAGTTTGAGTTGAAAAATAACGAGCCAATAACAAGTTTTCCAAATTAATCTAATTAGCTAATAGGTTTGTCTCACTACCGTGTTTTTTGCCTTCAGAGACTATCAGGTCAAAATGTCTGTGGAGACTAATCAAAAAAGTTCACTGCTTCACTGATAATGCAAGTTTTAAAATACAGAAATAGAAATATACTTAAGATACATACATTTCAGATCCTCTATATTCAGAAGACTTTTCTTCATTTTCTTGAGAATCTGTGAAATCCAAGGCTCTTTTAGTTTCCTTTTTCTGAAAAAACTTCAAGGAAAGTCTGTTTTTCTTTGATGGGCTACCTCTTGGAAGCCCATTACTTTCACTAGGTATGACACCAGGCATTTTCTCTTCAAATCCCAAGGAGTTGACAAGAATTAATTTATATAAGGATGTTGTAATCACCAATCATATCTGTTAATTGCAGAGAAAAGGTTTCACTACTTTTCAGTTAGTTACCTGCTATAGATAATATCATTAATTTTTTGAAAATTTACCAACAAATGGAAGTAATTAGAACTTCACATTTGAAAACCCATTTCTTTGCCAGTAATAGGCACTCGATGCTTAAATGAGGGAGTTTGCCATTTATCCTTAACTTTCTTAAACAAGAAAAAATACCAGATACTGAACTCCCATTAGTCTATTAGATTAAGGGTCACATCACAAAATATCCCCACTTTAGCACACCTGCAGTAAAATAGTCGAGTAAAAAGGTGATTTTTATTTTAACTTATTCAGAAAATACTGTGCAACAACCTTCTCTACTTCCTTAGTACAAGGCTGAGAAAGAAAAAGGGATGAATGGGAAGACAACAGAAGTGAATGAGTCTAACTTCCAAGCTCTTTTCTAGTTATTAATATGAATACATGAAATAAAGTCTCTAAAAAGCTTCTTTAGAGTGTAATTTGTACAAGTCATTATGTAGTACACCTGAAACTAATACAAAGTTGTGTATCAACCATACTCCCAATTAAAGTAGAATTTGCATATAAGCAAAGGCATAGATCCGGTGTTATACCTAAAAACTTCAATTAAAGTAATAAAACATGCATAGTTGGGATAGTGGTGTAAAGAATTGCTCCACTTTGTGCAGACCAACTTTTTATGCACTGAACACCACAATACACTACTAATTTTCTAAACACTTTTTTAATCTAGAGTTTTTTAATGCTCAAAGTAGGAAAATCGGAACTTTGACTTTTGCAACCTTTTTTTTTTTACTTGTTAAAACTTATGTATGAAAAAAAAAACCCTAGCAGTACCTGTGATAGTTATTTTATACACTCGTCCTCTTTTCATTAAGTATCTGGGGGAAAGTTTTCTGGAATAGAGCACAAAAGCTGACAATGACTTTCAAATACACAACAGAAGAAATAAACTAACAAAATTCACTTAACTCCATCTTTACTAAGAAGCATTTCACTTGGCTGCCGCATTTCTGGGAATTCGCAACATTGAACTCGGTAATGAAACCACATTTTTGAGACTCAACCCAGAAGTAACTGGAAAGTTGACCAATTTCCCCAACCCCATCTCCAACTCCATTTACCCTCCTAGCTACTTAATGCTACTGATGGAAAGCTATCATCAACCAGCCTACGCGAAGTTGTCAAGGATCTCAAACCATTAACGATCCTTGTCAAAGGTTTTTCTTGGGAGCTAATTCTTAGAAATGTTGGAAAGTGTATTCTCTAACCGGATTTAACTACATATTAGAAAGAAATGACCGCACAGTTGATATAACGGATAAATCCTAAGAACAAACCTTTCTGGCTCCCTCAAATCACTCACATTTAAAACATCACTGGCAATGTCACATTTTTACCAGGTACCGTATGTTACACCACTTCTTGCTCCTGCTTAACTTAAATCTAAATTCAGTACTCGAACAAATGACAGTATGAACATTCAGTCTCATTAGTTTTAAGTTCTTTCCTTTACAAGACGACACGACTCAATTCCAATTTTCCAGGAAAAACGTAAAAGGATAGCATCCTCGACAAATGTTTAAAACACGTGGCCTTCTAAATACTTCTAGAAAAACTGAGAATGCTAAATAAAATTTAGCAATTCCCGACACCGGACAATGTGAGTAGGAACATTTGCTCCCGACCCCAGACCACTCCAGGAACGGAAAAGACGCTGCTATGCTGCTGTCGGTGCCCGTCAGACACCGCCCGGGCCTGGCGGGAGAGTGGCCGGTTGCGGTGGTGACTCCAGCCCCCTCTCACCCGCGGAGTTGGCCTATTTACGCCCAGCCCGCACCTGCCTCCCCGAATCCCTGCGGCGGCAAGAGAAGCACCCCACCCACCCACCCACCCACACAGCGGTGCCCCCTCGGCTGGCAGCTCCGCAAGGACGCCGCAGCGAAGTGGTCCTGGCGTCTCCCCCGCGGCGCCGACACCAAGGTCCCAGGGCAGCGCCCCCCGGGAGCCGGCCGAACTTGCCTCGGCGCCCAGGCTCCGGCCCCTCCTCCCCAGGCCCTCCTTACCTGGTCATGGCCCAAAGCGAGGTCCGCCGCGGTGACGTCCCGAGTGCAGCCGGGATGGGTGTGGGTGCGACAGGTGAGACCCTGCCCGGGGCCCGCTGGGCCCCGGACCCAAGGAAAACCGGCCCGCTCGCTCTCCCGGCAGGGGAGTGACCATTCGCTCTCAAGAGCGGGAACCCGGGCTGCCGCTCGGTCCTGCCCTGCGCCGGCACCAACTACATCCCGGGAGCGGCGCCCGCCCGCCCCCGCCCCGCGATGGCAAGGAGCACCAGAAGAAGTCCCGCTGGCCAAGCGCCTGAACCGCTAGGGTCTTTCCCACTCCACCACCGAGGGGAACTTGGCGCGTTTTCCTCACTCTCAGGACCCCCGTGTTTTAGCCTCCGCCCGCGCCAGCACTGCGATTGGAGGTGGCGTCCTTCGAAAGTGCCGGTTCTAGTCTCCACGCTGCAGAGATGCGAAAGGCAGGATCCGCCTCGCGACCGCCACTCGCCCCCCTGGCACGCACGGGCTCGGGAACCAGCTGGAACGGTAGTTTCCCAAAGATCCTAACGGGTTCTGCAGTTTCAAACAGCGCAGGCAGCGTCACGGGCAGCTCGCGCGGGTCCTCGCTGAGGGCGCGCGCTAGGTGCTGGAGGCCTGGCTGGCGGGCTCGAGCCTCACACCCTTTTTTTTTTTTTTAACCATTCGTGCGCGCGAGGTGAGGAAAAGCGTACGGGTCGGGAGACGGGACAGGGAGAGGATGGGAAGGTCTCCTTCCCCGAGAAGACGACGCTAGGTGCTCAAATCCACCAATCTGCGATGAGCAATCCCCCAAACCTTGCCCCTCCCACCGCCACCCAGGAGAAGCCAATCACAAGTAAGCAGACAAAAGCCAAGTGGGTGGGCAGAAGAACGAAGTCTAGCCAATACCAAAAAGAAGAGAGGAGAACCCCACCAATCATTGCTGGAGATGCAAAGTACTCCTCTTTCCACACTCATTGGCGTTCGAGTGCGCGCTTTCGCCGCCGACTGTTAAATCTGGCTCCGCGTTTTGTGAATCCTCGACGGTAGGACGCCTCCGAGGGCGCGGTTTCCGGAGTGAGGACCTCACAATAAGTCCCGCCCCCCTTTCTTGCGTACGCGTTCGGGAGGGGTTACTAAGGAGACTAGTTTCGGAAAATGGCTGACGGGTTTGCTTGGTGCTGAGCGACTAGGCTTTCGGATTGGAATCGCAGTCCCGGCCCCACAGGCCCCCAACAGAAACCACCGATGCCATGGATAATAGCGAATCCTCAACCGTATACTAGCACTGAGGCTCCTTCCTCAACACTTTCATGCCTCATGTTTTCCCGTTTACCACTCTCCCTTCCCGGCCACACAAGGAAAAGAAAAGAGCATTTTAAGACCCAGCTCTGGCTGGGGGAGTTGGAAAGGGTTTCTGCGCGAGCCTTCATTAGGGCACAAATGCGGCGAGGCAGGCTTTACTTGGTTTTTGTTTCCTTTTGTCGGAATACTTACCTTAGTGAGGTGACCTAACAAAGCAAGTGATGCAGTTAAGTTCAGTCCAAATTCGTTTAATCAAGCATGATTTTAGGTGCCTTCTATGGTGCCAGGAAGGCATTTTTCAAGGCGCTAGGGGCACGGTGTGAATAAAATACATGTCTTGTTACATAAGAACTTTACATTATAGACAGGGGCAGTTAAACTAAAATGATATAAAATAGTGATAGGGAAAGGAGATAAAAGACTGGGCTGTTCTAAATACAGTAGTTTGAAAAGACCTCCCTGAATTGATATTTGAGCAGAGAACTGAATGAAAGTAGAGTGAAACTTGGAGGAATCTCAGGGAAGAAGGGTTCAGGCAAAGAGAACAAGTTTAAAAAGTCCTCAAGCTTAACGTGCTCAGTGCTGGGGACAGAAGGAAGCTAGGGTGGTTAGAACCTAGATGTGATGATTGTGGAAAATGAGGTTAATAACAGCAGGGCTCTGAGTAAGCAGGGTAAGGAAACGGTATGGAAGTCATTGGGTGGTTTTGAGCTGGGGAGTGGCATAATTTGTGAAGTGGCTGCTTGTGGCAGATAGACTGTTGACCTTCCAAAGTGCAAGCAAGAAGGTTAGCTAGGAGACTGTTGCAGATGCCCAGGAAATATCTGGCTTGGAATAAGGGGTTAGCAGTGGAAATGTTGAGAACTGATAGGGTTCAGGATATACTTTGAAGTAGAGCCAACAGGATCCACTAATGCGTTGTAACAAAAAAGAGACAAAAATGGTTAAGGATTATTTTTCCCTCAAATCAACCGGATAGTGGTTGGTCCTTGCTGAAATGGGGAACATTAGGGTTCTAGTGGATTTGCTGTGAGGGTCTATTGTTCTTGCACACTAAAACTAGGATGCCTCCTTTACATACAGAGAAGGTGAGCCAACAGATAGCAAGTTTGGAGCTCGCGGAGAGGATTTGGATCAGGGGATATAAATTTAGGAGTCACCGAATGGTATTTAAAACCACAAGACTGGGAGAAATCACCTAGAGTGGAAATCTTTATCCTAAAAACTCTGCAGGGCATTAATGACCTCTTCCCTTGCCAAGTCATGAATCCTAAATCCAGATAACTGCCTCTGAATTTACTCACCTTAGAATCAATACCCTTTCCAAATACTCGTTTAAGAGTGAGACTTCAAAGCTCCTAATCACTGAATTTTTACAAAGAACAGTATGACACACACAGCGACTCTGAACTACCTAAAGAGAAATTAATGCTATCACTTGGTAAAATAAGCTCAAAGCTAGGGTGTGAGCTAATTCAAGGGATTAATAATTCCTACTTGAGAGCAGAAAACACCCCAACTCATTTTGAAGTCAGTACAATGTTGATAAACAAAATAGCCAAGGACAGAACTAGAAATACAATTACAGGTCTCTTAGTTTGCCATTTTGTATCATGTACTGGAGTGTCTCATTCTCTAGTACTAGCAGAATCATTGCTACTTTCAAACTCTACTAGGACAACCAATTCTAGTTTCCTATTATAATTTTCCGAATTCTAGTTCTTTTATCTTAATTGAAATCCTATTGTCTGCAGCCACCATTCTTCCTCTATGATTTATATCAGTCAAGGTTCAGTTGACGAGAATAGAATCCATTCCCCTCGTATAAGCACCACGAGTACCGAATACTTAGCGATGTTGATTAAATAGACTCTAAGATTAATTTTTCAGGAATGAGCCCCAAAGTCTTCACAGAACCAGGCCACCAAAGGAGCAAAGACTTGTCTACAATCAGGAAACAGACTCCTGAACTGTAGTGCTCCTGCATATACCTAGGAACCACAACCACCAGAAAGCTGCTTGTGGGGCCAGCTCCAGAACTACGCTATAGCCACTGCGATCTGCTCTAGTATAATACATGTCTTCAGTGCTTGGTGTTAGGGCCTACAGTACTAGTGGCTAGATAGGGACACCTCTGCTAATGCTGCTCCAGACCAAACACGTCCACATCGGTGCTTGTCAGTAGCAACACTGGAAGCCCAAGAATGTATATCAGACTTGGTGTTTCTGGCAATATAATTCATGCAAAAATGTACAAGGTCTCTGACCCCCTTGTCTTCACTCAGTTCTATGTGGAAGAAATGATAGCTATAGCTCGTGCCAAGATAAAATTTTCAAGTCCAAAGACTTATTTCCTGGCTTCCATGTGCTGCTCAACTACCTCACTATTAATGACAGCCAACTTGGGGAGTATCTAAAATGATGGGATTTTATAGGTTGACAGCACTTTTTTTTTTCAGGTTTTATTTGAGAAAGCGAGCGAGCAGGGGGAGAGGCAGAAAGAGCGAATCTTCAAGCAGACTCCCTGATGAGCAGGGAGCCTAACATAGGTCTTAGTCTCACTACCCTGAGATCATGACCTGAGCAGAAATCAAGATGCTTAAGGGACTGAGCCACCCAAGTACCCCAGGGTGACAGCATTCTTAATCCATTTTTGGCAGCCTTGTATGGCTGAACAGCAGGCATATTTCTTTCCAAGGCTTTTGTTCACAGGCCGTTTCTGTGTGCTTTATTATTTTTTAAGATTTTTATTTATTTATTTGACAGAGAACACAGGCAGGGGGAGCAGCAGGCAGAGGAAGAAGCAGGCTCCCTATAGAACAAGAAGCCCAATGTAGGGCTTGATCCCAGAATCCTGGGATCATGGCCTGAGCCAAAGGCAGACTCTTGACCAACTGAGCCACCCAGGCCCCCCTGTGCTCTGATTTAAAGGTTTGGCAGTGTTGGATTTTTCAGCCCTTCCGAATTATAGAAATATTAATCCACTTAGATTACAGATAGAGTTCCCTTCTTAGCAAAGCTGTATACCTTTCCATCCCTACTTGCAGAATGACTAGCTCTGGTCGGAACTAATCAAAGAACTTCGCTAAAACTGGTGAAAATTTAAAGCCGGCAAATTAAGTTTATACCTTCTTCCAATTATTTTCCCATGCCAGAAATATCTTGCAACTGGACGAAAAAAGTCTCTACAGTACCTGAGTCTTTACCACGCACTGCCCAAATGCTTCCACTAAGCCAATACCACATTTATGTGGCATGTTATGTGCTGTATGAGTTTATAGGGATCAAATTCTGTATCAGATAGGAATAGGTTACTCTATGGGAAACAATATTTTTTAAATGCCCTTAGCAAGATGAACACTAATTACCTTATCACATAAACAGAGTGGAGAGGTAAGCAGTATAGATTAGTGGTGCTTCCATGACCATCAGGGACCTAGTTTCCTCATTCTCAGTATGTGGCTTCTACCTTATGGTCCAGATGGCTACTTAAGTTCCAACCATCATGTCTACATTCTAATAAGCAGAAAAGAGAAAAGGGGAAAGCCAATCCTGCCTCTTTGATGGATACTTCCTAGAAGTTGTTCATACCATTCCTGCTTACAAATCATGGACCAGAACTAACTTTATTCTCAGCGCCTATATGTTGTCCAATAAGTGATCATAATATCAAGGAAGAAGTATACAATAGATATTGGAGGACAAATATTCTCTGTTATACTTCCACCTTCCTGACTAAATGAAAGATTTCCCCAGCTGGGGAAGCAGAAGGTTAAGAAAGAAAGGAAGAAAGGAAGAAAGGGAAAGAGAGAGAAGGAAGGAAGGAAGCAAGGAAGGAAGGAAGGAAAAAAAAGAAAGAATAAGATATTTTGGTTCTTTGCAAAAGAGAATGTGCTTGACATCTCTATTTGCCCTAGTAGTAGATATGGAGATGCTGCCCAGAACACCCTTCAAGGAAGGACCTGCTGCTCCCAAGCTAAGGGTGTACCTCCAGTTGTCAGTTCCATCAGGGTCTACTTCAGCTACAGAGAGAAGCCTTGCCCAAGGTCATGCCCTTGCCAGAGCATCTGATATTGGGTGATTGCCCAAGGCTGGAATAGAAAGCTCTGCCATTATGGCCCACCCTGGGACATATGATTTGCAATATTCACTCCAGAGCTTTTGTGCAGATTGTTCAAAGCTTTCTTGCACCCATGGGGTGCCTAGGTGGCTCAGTCAGTTAAGCATCCAAGTCTTGTTTTCAGCTCAGATGGTGATCTCAGGGTTATGAGATCCAGCCCCACATCAGGCTCCAGGCTCAGTGCAGAATCTGCCTGAGAGTCCCTTTCTCTCTCTCTCTCTCTCCCTCTCCCTCTGCCACTCCCCCTGCTCATGCGCGCGCGCTCTCTCTCTCTCTCTCTCTCTCTTTCTAAAATAAGTAAATCTTAAAAAAAAAAAAAAAGATTCTTAAACTGTATTAAAATTTGACTTCTTTCCATTATCTTCTATGTCTGTCCCAGTGTCTGCTTCCCAAGAACACTACCTGTGATAACTGATACCAGGATTGGAGAAAGCAGGCAGTAAGACAGAATTTGGGAGATGGATTACGGACCACCTGGCTGGTAGTAGAGGAAGCACAGGCAGCCCCTGGAACAAGGTGCTGGTCTAACTGGGGTGATATATGAGATGGAAGGGAATACTAGAGGTGTGACATATCAGGAATTTGAGACATACAGTAAAAGTAACAGTGGTAAGGATAACAGAATAGAATGACTATTGCTAAGCTCCACTGGTTACAAAAAAAAGAATGAACAGCTGAGGGTAGGTCCAATAGGCAATTGCAAGTGAGGAGAGAAAGCCAGAGCCCCTGTTCGTTGCCAGCAAAAAAGCTCTCATTAGCAGGGAAGGAGTGGAGAATGACAAGCAATAAGACCAGACTTTAGAGTGGTCAAAAGATGGTTAAATGACCAAAAATGGCAGGTCTGTTGTGGCAAGGTCAGGGCCATGATTGAGAAAATCTAGCATTGCAACACACAGAGGAGACATCTGGGTGGTGCTCCTAGAGATTTTCATTTCTCAGGCTCCTCAGATGCCTGCAGTGTGGGCTCAGTCTTCTCTATTAAAAGCTATCCCTGGGGCGCCTGGGTGGCTCAGCTGGTTAAATAACTGCCTTCGGCTCAGGTCAAGATCCTAGAGTCCCCGGATCAAGTCCCACATAGGGCTCCCTGCTCAGCAGGGGGTCTGCTTCTCTCTCTGACCTTTGACCTCTCCCCTCTCATGCTCTCGCTCTCAAATAAATAAAATCTTTAAAAAAACAAACTATCCTTTCCTGTGCTAGAAGACATTGCAGAGAGTTTTAACTGGAAGACAACATATTCCCCTCTCCCCCAGCAGGCAGTCCCCACCTCTTACACACACAATCCTTCAACCACTAGGCCTATAATTAGGGTTAAGTCATAGCATAACCTAGTTGGGAGGTACTGTGTGTAATAATGGAGGTACTGGACTATTCCCCAAAGAAGATATAAGACCTAGCCAGCATGAACCACCAGTAGCTTGAGCAAAAGGCATGGGACCGAATACAGAGAGGCCTTGGTCAAGGAGGCCAGACCATAAAATGGGATAGGGAAAATTCTGTTGATGTTGGAGCACTGTCCCAAAATATTTTTAACACCCTAACAAGGGCCCAAAGAGTTGGTGTGAACTCACTACTATGATGGCTCCTAGAAGCATAAAAAAACCCAGTAACTTTCACTAATACTGAAATGCCAGAAGTGCTAGGACAGGTAGCTATGGGTGTACTATCTACAGCCAGAAGGTTATGCTAACTCTGTTCTGAAGGACAGCCCAGAGGACACACTATTTATCAAGGCCATAAGAAATGCATTGGTGCAAAGGGCAGGAGTATCACTAAAAAGTCCAGCTGCAGCTCTCTGCAAGTCATGGCTGAAGGCAGCAGAAGCCTCCAGAACTTGACTCACTGATAGCAATGCAGATGACAGGACCCCAATGAGATAAAGCCCAAGTGGCAGTGTTCAGCTACCAGAAGCCAGGTAATTACAAATATTATAATGTGCACTAGGCCACAGAGTTATGGAAATGGTTACTAGAACATGGTACTTCTCAGGGCAAAATAGGTAGGCAGCCAGCAAAGGTCCTATTTAATTTGTATCAGCAGAAAAAAAAAAAAATCAAAGTTAGCTGACCAAGAGGCTAAGATCCCTATTCAGTAAATTCACCATTCCTTCATCCATCTTTATACCTGAGCTAGTTTATAGACCTGGAATCACTGGCTGAAGAGTTTCTTAGGAGGAAGGACCCTGCTACATTTCAAGTATAAATGATAATGATTTTCCCAGTTCATTCCCTAAGTATCTTTGGTCATTTACCTGGGTAATTGTACCTTGGGGAAATGGGAATGCCCAGACATTTCAAGGACTGTTTGACACAAGTTCTGAGTTGACACTGATATCCAGAGACCAGAAGCATCATCATGACCCTGTTAGTGTAGGAGCACAGAGAGGACAGTTAATCAATGGGGTCATGACAAGGTCTAGCTCAGAGTGGATCTTTCGGGTCTGTGGCCCTCCCCCCAGTCATTTTCCCAGTCCCTAAATGTATAATGGGGTTCACTTATTTGGTAATTGCTACAAATCTATTTGAACCTTTGCCTGTAGAGTAAAAAGCCATCACAGTGCAGAAGGCCAAGTGCGGTTCCCTGCAACAGCTTCCCTTCCCCAGCCAAAGGCAAGGAAGTCAAAATAATACTGCACCTTAGGAAAGGATGGCCGAAATTAGTGTCCCTCTTACAAATTTAGAGGACACAAGGTGCAGATTCCCATTATATCTCCATTTAACTCACCATGTTATCCTGTAAAAATAGATGGCCCCTGAAGGATGACAGCAGATTCCTGTAAAGCTCAACCAATCAGTAAGTCTGATGGCAGCCAATGTGCCAGCTATAGGGTATCTGCTAAAGGCCACTAACACAGCCTCGGGTATTTGGTGCACACTGTAGATTGAGTGGATGCTTTCTTTTCTATCCCAATCACAAGAAAGGATCAGGAACAGTTGGCATTCCCATGAAACAGATAAAAGTACACATTTGCACCTGGCCCAGGGCTATGTTCACATTCCTGTCCTGTTTCATAAAACAACGTGAAAAGATATGGACCTCCTGGAGATGCTGAAGAACATCACAGAATCTATGACATCAGTGAACTCCTGCTGATTGGGCAGGATGAGCAAATTATGCTGTAACAATACCAGGAAAATTAAAAGACTAAAAATGCACATGTGCGATGGAAGCGCCAAGGAAAGTGCAAAAGAAGGCTAAATCCTTACCTTCCATGTCAGGAAGTCGGTAGATAATGGCTGACTGAAAAGCAAGAAGTAGAAATATGAATGTGTCATTTAGATAAGTTCGGGTAAATACCTAAGAATCAGCTTAAAGTTGAAAGTAGTTGCCTTGAGGGAAGTGAAGTCTTGCTGGAACAATTTAACTCTTTAAATCATGTACAACTTTGAAAAAAATTTAAAAAAAAAACAAAAAATTATAAGTTTTTTTTGTATTGTTTTGTTTGTTTAAGCACTATCAATGAATTTTTTTTTCCTGATTTCACCCCCTGGGAATGGTCAGAGAAAATAGGTTCAACAGGAATAGCTTATTTAAGGTTGGGGTGAAAATTCTTTTAACCTTCACCTTCTGGGTGCAAGTTAAAAAAAGGCTCCGTGTGTGAATCTCCGTAAAGCTCCTTGGCCTTAATCCAGCATCTTGAATAACTACAAAAGGCAACCAACCTCAGAAAAGCTAGTAAAACGACTATCCAGTAGTTATATTTAAATAAAAGATTATTTCCACAAATTAAAGTCTATTTAAAAGGTAAAATCCACTGGGCTTCAAGATTTTATATTTTGTTTCACAATCTAAAGCCCCAGGGTCAGGTGGGAGGCCCTCCCATGCCTATGAAAGGAATGCCTTGCCCCACTTAATGTTTGGTAACAATTTAGTAGAGGAATGTCCGGTAAGTGGGTGGGTGCTGAGGGGGTAGCAGGAAGTTGCATGGGCCTATTTATAGTTCTCGGAAAGAAAGTCTTGTCTTTCTCATACCATTAAGATTCTCTTATCCTTTGTATGTTTAACCCATCCTGAAGAGAGATCTATAGTTAGACTCCAATATTTTTTCTACTCTGAATAAAATTTACTTCAATAAAGTACTCAGTACTTAGAAAGAAAATAAGGCTTTATTCTTTTGGTATTATTATGGACTCATGGCTTTTTGCAGTCTTAATTTGTTTTAATTAAGTAGCATTTTTATTTCCTTTTTGAAGCAAAAAGTCTTATTTCAACCTGTGGGGACTCCTTTTGTTTTGTTTTTTTTAAGGGTTTTATTTATTTGTCAGAGAGAGAGAGAGAGAGAGAGAGTGCGAGCGCACAAGCAGGGGGAGTGGCAGGCAGAGGGAAAAGCAGGCTCCCCACCAAGCAAGGAACCTGATGCAGGACTTGATCCTAGGACCCTGGTGCTTAAGGAAGGTGCTTAATGGACTAAGCCACCCAGGCGTCCCATAGGGACTCCTTTTATCTAATAATTTATTTTTTCAGTGTTCCAAGACTTATAGTTTATGAACCACACCCAGTGCTCCATGCAATACGTGCCCTCCTTAATACCCACCACCAGGTATCTTTCAACATTCTGAAAGCATCCTTGCCTTGGAGCAAATTCCAGGCCCATCTTTAAAAATATTTTCTTACTAACTTGATTATACTATGTAATACCTTGTTTTACCGTACTGTATGTTTAAGCCACAATATTATTAAAGACTTATAAGCCTTAATTTTAAAAAATTTATCTAAGTATGTCATAAGTCACCATATATTACATTATCATGTCATTCTGGGCTTTGAAAAGAGCCCATGTATTTTTTTTTAAAGACTATTCATTTGAGAGAGTGCATGCCTGCACACTTGCAAGCACAGGAGTAGGAGGAGGGGCAGAGGGAGAGAATCTCAAGCAGATTCCCTGGCTAGCATGCCCCCTCCAACTTGGCCCAATCCCACAACTCTGAGACCATGACCTGAGCTAATATCAAGAGTTGTACATCCAATGGACTAAGCCTCCCAGGTGCCCCCCACCATGTATTTGCAATCAAAAAAGAATACCATTGGATTCTTCACACATGAGGGTTGTGTGATTATCTTTCAACTAATTCAGATTTAGATTTTTTTGTGTAGGTATTGGTATGGAAGCACCCCAAAACTTGGTCTAAAATAGTAATCTTTTATCTCCCTTAATTCTGTGGTTTGGCTATGCTCCTTTGGAGGCTGCCTTCAGGTGGAGGGTCATCTAGGGACTGGAATCAGTGGGGTTGGCTAGGCTTCCCTTTCCCTCAGTTGCTCCTCTTCAAAGAAATTGCATGGGGCTTCTCCACAAGACATCAGAGTTCTAAGGGGGCAAAACCCAGTGTGCAAGTGTATACTAAGCCTCTGTCTGTACTCCTCCAATTGGCCAAAGCCAATCTCATGGCCAAACTCAAAGTCAGGCATCTTCATAAGGGCATGGATATGGGGAAGAGGGGGGCTGAGTCACGGGGGTCATTAATGTAACAAACTACTCCAGTCTTCCTGTGAATATTAAAGTAGAAGTCCTACCACTCAAGGTGTTAACCTTAAAAAATAAAACTGCCAGTTATTTTGCCAGCAAAAAAAAAAAAAATTTTTTTTTTTCAGGAATAACAGACAATTATAATCTGGAACAAGCAAACTAAAGCAAAACCATAGGCAAATATGAAGAACAAAGGAATGAAACCCTTTTTAAAAAGGAAAGGTGGAATTTGGGAGGACTGTTATAAACAAAAAGTCCACTAGAGTAAATGGGGATTTCAAAGTATAGTGGCTTTTCATTGGTTGACTGTGACGGTCACTCATTGGCTGGGCTGTTGCTGGGGGAGAAAGAAAAACTTTCTTCTGCTGGGATGGAGTAAAATCATATCCACTTGCAAGATCCCTCTCTCTTTCTTTTGGGTCTGCAGTTGATAAGGGTGCTAATGTGTGAGAGCTCCCCTTGCTGGCCTCCCAACTTCATTCTAAATGATATTTCCTATTATTAATTTTCATATTTTCCCCTTTGGATCAAGAACTTTCTTTGAAATCATCACTGATCAAGAGTCACTTTCTCCATATTTCATGGTTTTCGTCTTTCCATGCTAGGAAAACCCTTCCTGGTTGCCATGTCCCATGTCAGGGGGAAAGTGCGTAATAGTTGAAAACCACTGAAGGCCTCGTTTGAGTAACAAGGAAGGTTAGGGGAGAGACCTCTCAGGCACTTCCCATCTATAGCCCATATTTTATTAAGATTGTTAAGCATTGGAGATCATCTCAAAGCACTGACCCAGCATCACCTTATTGGGTACATTTTAAAAATTTTTGACATGTGACAAAATGAAAAACAAAATAATTATATGAAACAGAAGAAGTAACATGAAAATTCCAAATTGTATGATGGTTCTGAACCAGGACTCTAGGTCTGAAAGAGCCAATTGAAATATTTATTGGTATTTGTTATGATGGTTTGGGGAAGAAAGGTTCTCTCATGATGGCAAGAATGTAGTCATGTATGTCTCCTGGAAGTCTCTGTTTAAAGAAACCACAAAAGCAAAATAGTGAATAGTGCAAAGGCACACTGACAGAATTAACTGAGTGCATTGGTAAGATACAGTACAGGAATCAACATGAAGCAATAGCTAATGAACATTTTGCAAAACTGCAGAAGTGGTTTTTTTGTTTTGTTTTGTTTTTAAGATTTTATTTATTTATTTGACAGAGAAAGAGAGATCACAAGTAGGCAGAGAGGCAGGCAGAGAGAGAGAAGGAAGCAGGCTCCCTGCTGAGCAGAGAGCCCATGCAGGCCTCGATCCCAGAACCCTGAGATCATGACCTGAGCCAAAGGCAGAGGCTTTAACCAACTGAGCCACCCAGGTGCCCTGCAGAAGTGTTTTGAAACAGTGTTATCTCAAAAAATCGTTTGGAACCAAATGTGTTATCAATAATAATCCAGCCTGTAAAGTTGTAAAGTCAGAAACCATGACTTTGGATAAGAATCTAGAGTCAGTGAAAAGTTCAGATGAGAAAAGACTTTCGTCAATTTTGAACTTTCTAACCCTTCAGAAAATTTAATAGGTGAAAATTTAATTTGTCACAGGATCACAATAAGGCTGTTTCTGAAAGGCCCTAAAAGGTTTCCCCTTTTTATATGAATTTGAAAATACAGATAAGGGCATTATCTTTCCATGAAAGAGACAGAAGCAGCAACAATGACAGCAAGGTAGATAGGCCTCATCCAGACACCTTGAGAAGGCTGTCTCATCAGATGTCTGCTTCAATTCCAAGAACTCCCTACTTTGAGGTTACCAGATGGAGTGCAGGTCCAGTTAGGGTTTGGGGCTTTCTTTTTTTTTTTTTTTTTTAAGATTTTGTTTATTTGACAGAGAGAAACAGCCAGAGAGGGAACACAAGCAGGGGGAGTGAGAGAGGGAGAAGCAGGCTTCCCGCCGAGCAGGGAGCCCGATGTGGGGCTCGATCCCGGGTCTCCGGGATCATGACCTGAGCTGAAGGCAGTCGCTTAACCAACTGAGCCACCCAGGCGCCCCGGTTTGGGGCTTTCTTTAGATGTGTCACATGAATCCAAGAGTCTATTTTCTGAACTTTAGTGGCATAAGGATTGGTCAGAAGTTGCTGATAAAGGCCTTTCCAATGAGAGTGAAAAGAGTGATTCTGGAGGTATCTTTTGAAATCTCTAGCTTGCAACGTATGATGCTTAGGGTTTTCATCTCCTGGGAGGACACTGCAAATATACTGCTTTACAAAGCATGGTTAATTTTTTTTGTTGTTGTTTTTTTGTTTGTTTGTTTGCTTTTGTTTTTTTTAAAGATTTTATTTGACAGAGAGAAACACAGCCAGAGAGGGAACACAAGCAGGGGGAGTAAGAGAGGGAGAAGCAGGCTACCAGAGGAGCAGGAAGCCCGATGTGGGACTCATCCACGATCTCCGGGATCATGACCTGAGCTGAAGGCAGTCACTCAACCAACTGAGCCACCCAGGCACCCAAGCATGGTTAGTTTTAACAGAAGTAATTAGGCCTTTATAATATTGAAGTACATCTTTTATCAACTATAGGTCAAAAGAGGCAGGGCCAAGTGCGCTGGACATCTTCTGACTATCTCAAAGGGTGAAAGTCTACAAGTTCCCCAAAGGGTGGATCTGAGATTTTGAAGGAGTAGCAATGCGTTAGGCCAAGGTATTTGGAAGTATCTACAAATTTTACCAACTGATTCTTAATAATGCTGTTAGTGTGTTCCACTAACCTTTAAGATTAAAGATGGTATGCATCTTTAACAATAATAATTTTTAATAATAAAAAACAGTGGTGTGAAACAGGCCAAACATGACAGACTTGTTGACGCACTTTACCAGTAAAAGGGTTTCCCCAATCACTAGGAAGTTCAGGAGGGGCGCCCAGGCAGGGAGAGCCTTTTCTAACACATTTTCACAACAAAAGAAACAGTGTCTTGTCCTGTCCTGTCTTTCAAGAGAAAGTTTTGGTCCAGAAAGAAAGCACAAACTATGACCAAAACCCATGAGCTGGGAAAGCTGTAGGAAATCCATTTAGATGAATGGGATTCTTTGGATTTTATTTTGGATGGGTGGGACAAGTGAGGTAAGCACTTTATGCGGCCTTATTAATATTTCCCCACCAATACTGATTTATAAATGTTATCATTTTGTCAGTAGACCAATGGTGTAATGCATGTACCATGTGAAGTAGCGGGTATATTATAATTTCTGATAGGACTGGATTCTTATTTGGTCCAAACCAGACTTCTCTTTTTATTGAGCCAACAATTAGATTTCCAATATTATTTTTCCCTTTCTGGTGCCAATTGTTGGGTATCTCTTCTTGTCAGATTTTCCAAATTATTATTTGTGAGAATATCCCTTTGGACCATGACAGAGGTATGGTTACTGGTTTCACTTGACCTCCAGGGAACTGAGTCTGGAAAGCCTAGAAACCTCAATGATAGCCAGAACAGGTGGCAAAGGTATGGCTTCTAATAAATTTTGGACTTAGGAGCCATTTTTAATTTTATCCCCATTGGAGATAAGGAAGCCTTGTTGTTTCCATAACATTCCAAAGTTGTGAGCTACCCCAAAGGCATACCGACTGTTGGTATAAATGTTTGCGGGTATGCCTTGGTGAAGGATGTATAACTCAACCTATTGGGCTGAAATAGCCAAAGGTGAATGTGCTGCCTCAATGACTTCAAAAGGAGTAGCAATAACATACCCAGCACAAGATTTCCCATGTTCATCCCTTAAATAAGAACCATCAGTCAATCATGAAAAAAAATCTGCATTGGGTAGAGGAGTTTCCTGTAAATTGTCACAGATTCAAAAGGCAATCTGTCAGCATTAAGCTGAGGGGTTTCATCTGGATCCAAGTGTGGTCCTTGTTTCAAGGTTAGATGCTCTAAGTATCAAATCTGAGTTTAAGAAAGCTGCAATTTTTCTTTGGAGACCTGATATCTCTTTAAGGCCAAAAGTTTTAACAGGTGGACACCGCTCTTCCAGTGAAAAGGTTTGGGAAGGGGAGCTGAGAAGTAAATCATCTGTGTATTGTAACAAAGTAGAGCCTGCAGAAAACTTTGTCATCCAAATCAATTTTTAGGGTTTGTGAAAAGTAATGACTCTGCAGAATCCTGGGGCATTAGTGTCCAGGTCTATTTCCATTCTTTCCAAGTGAAAGCAAAAAGATATTGGCTATCCTTATCAATTGGAACATTAAAAATGCACTGTGTAGACAAACTACAGTGAAAAATCTGTTTTCAGTGGGAATGGATATCAAGAGCATATGGGGATTAGGAACAACAGGGGGTCAAAAATAACAGGAATAACCCGGTTATTTATTGCTCAGAGGTCTTGGACAAACCTCCATCCTTAAGACATTGGGTTTTCTCACAGGTAAAAGAGTGATATTATAGGGACTAGTGTAGGGGATAGTGAGGCCCTGAGCCGTGTAATCTTTAATTATGGGTTTGATGTCTTGAAGGGCTTCTTTTTTATAGGGTATTAATTCGGGGATGGGTGGCTTTTGAGGGATCTGTCTGAATCTTGATGAGAAATATACTGTGGATGCTGCCAATATCAATTCAGGATTTTGCCCATAAAGAGGATGGCAGGTAATCCAACAGGAACAAATGATCGGTGTCCCCAGACTTGGCTATGGCACTATAGCACTGTTGGAGACAGAGCAAATAAAAAAATGTTGAAGGGCCAGGCACCTGGCCTTCGGCTCAAGTCATGATCTCAGGGTCCTGGGATTGAGGCCCACATCGGGCTCTCTGCTCAGCAGGGAGCCTGCTTCCTCTGCTCTCTCTGCCTGCCTCTCTGCCTACTTGTCAAATAAATAAAATAAAATCTTAAAAAAAAAAAAAAGAAAGAAAGAAAGAAAGAGGACTGGTGGCGATGCCTGGCTGGCTCAGTTGGCAGAGCATGCACCTCTTGATCCCAGGGTTGTAGGTTTAAGCCCTGCGACGGGTGTAGAGATTACTTAAAAATAAAATCTTTAAAACAGAGACAGAGACAGAGGATTGGATTCTCATCACTGGGAATTAGGAAGACACTGAAAAGGCTGGCCAGAGGGCTGAAGGCACCTGGAGCTCTTAAGTCGGTAGCATAGCAATCTTTTCTTCCAGTGCCCATAGCTCTTTGGAATAATACCTGAAACCACAGGGGTTTGGGTTTCTGTCGGAGCTGTTTGCCAGAGTTAAAAATGAACAATTTTAGTGGTCTTTCTTTTAGGTGACTCTTCCAGGATGTAAGCAAACTAGTTTATCAAATTAACAAAATCTGGAATGAACACAGTTTCCCATTTCATCCTGGTGCTTTTAACTAAAGAAGAAAGATCCTGGTTCAGCCCATTTAGAAACATAGAGTTAAATGCTACCCAGGTGCATTCAACATCTGGGATACCAGAAATCATAAAACACAATTTGGAATCTTTTGTAGTAGTTATGAACAGGTTCATCAGGCTTTTGTATGCAATCCTGAAATTTGTTCCAATCAGAGGCTTAGGAAAAGATATTAAATTGCTCTGTGGAGATGTCCAGCAAGTGTTCTAATATCTAACTCCTTGCCAAAAGTTAGGGGCTTGTTTCTCTAAATTCTCTTCAGGATGTTCCCATTGGGTAGTTCCACCCAATGTTTGGCCTGTTCCTTACCAACAAGCCTGTGGACTAACTGACAGAAATCTGAGAAACCAAGCTGGGTAGTTTGAATGACTATGTTAAATTCTTTAGCAAACTCATGGGGGCCCTAGTCCAGGAGACATAAAAAACTCAAGTGTATTTAGATCCTCAAAACTTAACTTTAGGGAGACAGGTTTTAATAGGTTCAGGAGAGGAGCAAGTGGAGAGCAATCCGGAGGAAAAGAGAAATTCAGCAGAGAGAAAGAGGAAAATGGTGCTGGGAGCAGGGCCTGAGCACAGGGCAGCTGCTCTTTGTCTGTAGATGAAGATGAGGGAGGGGGCAAAGAGGCCTCAGAGGCCATTTTGATTCAATTGTTTGTTTGCCTCGGTTAATTTAGAAATAGGATTTTGTAAAGAGGCAAATTTCGAATCCTGAAAAAGTTTGGAAGCCTCAAGTTACAAATTAAAACAGGTGTCCCCATTCAGTTATCTGTTTCTTGCTTTGTTTTCTTTTTTAGGAGCCAGAGCTTTCTAATTCATTTTTTTTTTTTAAGATTTTATTTACTTATTTGACAGAGAGATCACAAGTAGGCAGAGAGGCAGGCAGGCAGAGAGAGAGGAGAAAGCAGGCTTCCCTCTGAGCAGAGAGCCTGATGCGGGCCTCGATCCCAGGACCCTGAGATCATGACCTGAACCGAAGGCAGAGACTTTAACCCACTGAGCCACCCAGGCGCCCTAATTCATTTTTGAATAAAACAACTTTGAGGAGATGAAAAATCCCCCATAATGGATGTTAATGTCCTAAATTCCTTTTGGTTAAGTTAGTCCATTTAGTTTTATATATGCATGCGGGGGGCCCATAGTTCTTTAGACATAAAACTGGCCAGGAGCACTTGCATGGTCCAACTCTTGGTTTCAGCTCAGGTCATGATCTCAAGAGTCCTGGGATAGAGCCCAGCCTAGGGCTCAGGGCTCAGCAGGGAGTCTGCTTGAAAGATTCTCTCCTGGGGCGCCTGGGTGGCTCAGTTGGTTAAGCGACTGCCTTCAGCTCAGGTCATGATCCTGGAGACCCAGGATCAAGCCCCACATTGGGCTTTCTGCTTGGCGGGAAGACTGCTTCTCCCTCTCTCAGTCCCTCTGCTTGTGTTCCCTCTCTGGCTGTGTTTCTCTCTGTCAAAGAAATAAATAAAATTTAAAAAAAAGAAATAAATAAAACTTAAAAAAAAAAAAAAAAGATTCTCTCTCTCTGCCCCTCCCCTCACTTGTACTCTTTCTCTCTCTCTCAAATAAAAATAAATAAATAAATCTTAAAAACTGGCCAGGGTCCCAGTAAGGGCAAATGGGACACCCTCAAACATTTTGATGACTGGGATCTCATTTCTTGGACGTTTTTCTTTAAACCTCCAGATAAATTCCTCAACAGCACAGTTTTCACAGAGAACAGCCTGGTTCCACAAGGAATCAGACCAAAAGCCAGCATAGTTCCAGTAGGAACAGTGTGGTTCCGAAAAGCAGTCAGATCAAAGCCCGGCACAGTTCCAACACAGTCTGATTCTGAAAGGAGTCAGACTGAAGGTCAAATTAGTACTCAGAAGAGACAAGGCCTTAAAACAGATCCTGAACAAAACATGGAGGACTGGAACACAAGGACACGGAGGCTTGAAATCCAAGAAAAAACTTACTTGCAAACTCCAGGGTCAGTGAGAAAGCAGTGAGTCCAACTGGTCCTTGGGAACCAGCACCAGTTCGCTCACCAGCCTTGAAGCTGTTGAGGGTCCTCTCTGGATCACACTTCTCATCACCGGTCACGTTACCCTGAAAAAAACAAAACCAACAGTTATTTTACCAGCAAAACAAGTTCATTTGGGAATAGCAGAGAACTGCACCCTGGGGCAAGGAAACAAGCAAATCCACAGGCGAGCAGGAAGAACACTGAAGACTGTTCTCTTATAGACGAGAGGTAAAAACTCCGGAAGGCTGTTATAAACAATTGGTTTAAACTGGGAGTTCAAAGTATAGTGGCTTTTCATTGGCTGAGTTGTGAGTTTCTCATTGGCTAGACTGTTGCAGGGCAAGGAGGAAAAACTTCCGTCCTGAGCCCTGATAGGGTAAAGCAGTATCTAAGTGCAAGGTCTCTGGGTCTGCAATGGAGGAGCAGTGCTAGGGTTTGAGAGTTCCCGTTGCTGGCCTCTAGACTCCACTCTAAATGACTTTCCTTTTATTAATGTTCACAAGGGCCGTATCAGACTGATGACCTAATATTGATACAGAATTTTATATGAGATTTGGTGTAAATATCCCCTTAACTACATAGATTTTTAAAATATACAAATATACACTTCTTAGTATCATTTTTAATCTTTTATTGCAGACAGTTAACACTAAACTCAAATACTTTATTTAAAAAATTTTTTTTCCTCCAAGTTTTTATTTAAATTCCAGTTCCTTAACATAGAGTGTAACATTAGTTTCAGGTGTACCATTTAGTGATTTATCATCTACATACAATACCCAGTGCTCATCACAAGCGCCCTCCCTAATACCTATCACCCATTTCATCCACCCCATCACTCACCTTCCTTCCAGTAACCCTCAGTTTGTTCTCTATAATTGAGAGCAGTTTTCTGGGTTGCCTCTCTTTATTGCCCCCATGTTCATCTGTTTGTTTCTTAAATTCCACATGAGTGAACGCATGTGGTATTTCTTTCTCTGACATGTTGTTTAGCATTATATTCTCTAGCTCCATCCATGTAGTGTCAAATGACAAGATTTCATTTTTTATGACTGAGTAATATTCCATTATATATAAACGCCATATATTCTTTATTCATTCATAAGTTCATGGGCATTTGGGCCCTTTCCATAATTTGGCTATTGATGCTGCAGTAAACATTGGGGTGCATGTATCCCTTCAAATTAGTATCTGGGTAAGTACTTAGTAGAGCAATTGCTAGATTATAGGTAGTTCTATCTTTAACTTTCTGAGCCACCCCAGAGTGGCTGCACCAGTTTGCATTCCCACCAACAGCATAAGAGGGTTTCTCTTTCTCTGCATCCTCACCAACACCTGTTGTTTCCTGTGTTATTTAGCCATTCTGACTGGTGTGAGCTGATATCTCACTGTAGGTTTGATTTGTATTTCCCTGATGAAGAATGTTGAGCATATTTTCATGTATATGTTAGCCATCTGTATGTTTTCTTTGGAAAAACTTCTACTCGTGTCTTCTGCCCATTTTTTAAACTGGATTATTTGGGGTGGGGAGGTGTTGAGTTTTATAAGTATTTTGTAGATTTTGGATACAAACCCTTTATTAGATGTCATTTGCAATTATCTTCTCCCATTCTGTAGGCTACCTTTTAACTTTGTTGGTTATTTCTTTAGCTATGCAGGAGCTTTTTACTTTGGTGAAGTCAAATAGTTTATTATTTTTTGTTGTTATTGTTTAATTTTTGCTTTTGTTTCCTTTTCCCTAGGAGACATATCTAGAAAGATGTTGCTATGGCTGATGTTGAAGAGTTACTGCCTGTGTTCTCCTCTCAGATTTTGATGGTTTCCTGTCTCACATTTAGGTCTTTCATCCATTCTGAAATTGTAGTACAAAGCTACAGTGATCAAGACAGTATGGCACTGGAACAAAAACAGACATGAGAAATCAATGAACAGAAGATAAAACCTAGAAATGTACCTACAACTATCTGGTCAATGAGTCTTCAACAAAGCAGGAAAAAATATCCAGTGGAAAAAAGACAGTAGCTTCAACAATTGATGAATGGAAAACTGGACATGCAAAAGAATGAAACTGGACCACTTTCTTACACTAATTTTTTATGTTTAAAAAAATTTTATGGTCATCTGGGTGGCTCAGTGTTAGGTGTCTGACTTCAGTTCAGGACATGATCTCAGGGTCCTGGGATTGAGCCCTGCCTCCGGCTCCCTACCCAGCACAGGAGTCTGCTTGTCCCCTTCCCTCTGCTCCTCCCCCTATTCATGCTCTAATAAATACATTTAAAAAAAAATTTTTTTAAACTCTACAAAAAAATTCATATACTTATTTCATTTACAGTCCCCGAAGCCAATTTAAAAAATTTAAAGCAACTTAATATTAACATACAATAGAATTCATATTGTAATTAAGAATTATAAACATCACAGGGGCGCCTGGGTGGCTCAGTTGGTTGGGTGACTGCCTTCAGCTCAGGTCATGATCCCGGAGACCCGGGATCGAGTCCCACATCGAGTCCTGCTCGGCAGGAAGCCTGCTTCTCCCTCTCTCACTCCCCCTGCTTGTGTTCCCTCTCTGGCTGTGTTTCTCTCTGTCAAATAAATAAAATCTTAAAAAATAAAAATAAAAAATAATTATAAACATCACAATTTCAAAACTACCCATTAAGATGAAAGAAAATGCTTTCTATAGGTTTGTATTTTACATTTTCAACTGTAATTATAAGAACCGATTTATTTTATTATTTTTAAAGGATTTTATTTATTTTTTCAGAGAGAGAGAAGGAGAGGACATAAGGGGGTGGCGGGGCAGAGGGAGAGAGGGAAGCAGGATCCCCGCTGTGCAGGGAGTCCCACGTGGGGCTCACTTCCACGACCCTGGGATCATGACCTAAGCCAAAGGCAGATGTTTTACTGACTAAGCCACCCAGGTGCCCCTATAAGAACTAATTTACAAGAGAGTGGAGGGGGTATGTGAATTATATTACATCTCAACTGTAGTATGTTTACATTTACACTTTTTTTCAGTATCATCACAAATATTTTAGCTACTTTAATGTTAGATGAAAAATTCTGAATCTTTGCAAGGAATAAAATAAACCATATTTATATTTCAGTTTTTAATTTTTCAAAAAAATTAATTAATGTACCCGCTCCTCTCAACAGGGGGCTTGAACTCATGACCCTGCAATCAAGAGTCATATGCTCTACCAAGTGATCCAGCCAGGCATCCCTATAATTTTTTTATTTTGTAGTAGCTACACTTTCCCTTCAGATGTGTATCATAAAGTCATATTAAAAAAGTCAAAGTTCATAGAAAATTTTCTCTTGGCAAAAATTTTAACTTCACTTATTTAATATTAAGGAAAATTTCATAGTAGGAAATGTTAATGCTCCTTGATTAGTTATATATATTACCTGTGAACTTAAACATTTAATATAAAAGTTCTAAAATTTGGAATTATAAAATTTACATGAAAAAAACCCATAAAGGGGCGCCTGGGGGCTCAGTTAGTTAAGCGACTGCCTTCGGCTCAGGTCATGATCCCGGAGACCCAGGATCGAGTCCCACATCGGGCTCCCTGCTCAGCGGGAAGCCTGTTTCTCCCTCTCTCACTCCCCCTGCTTGTGTTTCCTCTCTGGCTGTGTTTCTCTCTGTCAAACAAATAAAATATTTTTTAAAAAAAGAAAAAAAAAGAAAAAAGAAAAAAACCCATAAGAACTCACATATGATTTTTCTTCCCTACAAAAAAGGAAAAGGAATGTCTTAACTCTCCTATTATCACCTCAGAATCCACGGTCTTTGGAATCAAGATTCAAAGTGACACCATTTTTCTTATTTAAAATTTAGGCATGGAGGAACTGTGTGTTTGCTATCAGGTGTGTAAGTAAATGTGTGAGCATGTGTGTAGGCATTTTTTTTATTATTATACCATAACATAATCATTTGTCAGTATGCTTTGACTTTTTTGGAGCTTGGAAGTTAATTCTTTTTCTCATGTAAGGTTATCCTGAAAAACAGAACTGTTTTAAAACAAATTAACTCATAAATTACAGTTTTATTGGTTTATCACAATTTGTCACAATACCAATAAAAGTTTTGCACACAAAACACACTTATGCATTTTCATTATTGCAAACATATCTCAAAATAATTTGTTTTTACAGCTTTTACCAATAGGATTTTGTGTTTTCAACTAAGGATTTTATTTAGCTGCTTGTAAAGAACCTTTTCTAAATTTGTTTTTGAGATTTCAAGACATCCAAATATCTTTTTTTTTTTTTTTAAAGATTTTATTTATCTATTTGGGAGCAAGAGAAAGAGAACATGAGCAGGGGAAGGAGCAGAGGCAGAGGGAGAAGCAAACTCCCCAATGAGCAGGGAGCCTGATGCAGGGCTCAATCAATAACGGGTGATTTGAGAATCCTTTGATTCTTTGTTTTTAAAAGCAAACAACTTACTAACTTACATTAAAACTTATTCAAAAACATAAGCTTTAAAAAGATAAAAAATATTTTTTGAAATATTTTTGAAAAAATTTCCCCTCATTCTAAATTATAAAATCTGTAATAATTTCTGCCATCTCTTGGTCGTTCTTGTCAATGGGATAGAAGAAGTAGGCTGGGGATGGTGCTTGGCTGACTCAGTCGGTAGAACACGTGTCTCTTCATCTCAGTGTTGTGAGTTCAAGCCCACATTTGATGTATGGATTACTTAAAAAATCTAGGGGCGCCTGGGTGGCTCAGTTGGTTGAATGTCCTACTCTTGATTTTGGCTCAGTTCATGATCTCAGGATTGTGAGATCAAGCCCTGCATTGGGCTCTGCACTCAGCACAGAGCCTGCTTGAGATTCTCTCTCTCCCTCTCCCTCTGCACCTCCCCCTGCTTGCACATAAATACATAAAATCTTTAAAAATAAAATAAAATCTAAAAAAAAAAGAAAAAGCAGGTTGAGCTGACTTACTTAGTTTTTCTGAAAACTTTGACCTGGCCTTCTAGATTTTTGAATCTCATATAATTTTCCTCATATAATGTTAAGTCCAGTTTACCAGGCTTTCTTGTAGTGTCCTGCTACCTTGAGTTTCAAATGCATCCTCACAATAGTAACATCTTGTCCCAGATTACCTATGATGCACAGATTTCCAACATCTGTGAATCAACATTTATGTAGACTTTAAATCAATTTATAAGCATGTCTTGGGAGCTACCCTCTATCTCAGTTCTCACAAGAAAGAATACCCCCTCAAAGTACTTGGCCTTGATTTACCCAGGATTTTTCCTCCATTCACAAAGAGGTGACTAAAAACACTGAATTCAAACTGAATCTGTTCTTAGCTTATGATGACTTTTCCAGTGTAAAAACCAAAGCGTCTAGATCCTCATCGCTAAAAACCCCTTGAAAAAAGGCAGCCAGGCTGAGAGGTGTACCTCCGGGAGAATTCAGGAACACCGCCCTGGTGAGTTTGGGAACTGTTGCCTCAGCATCATCACGTCATCATAAGTGACTATATTTCAAGTCATATAGGGAGACCCACTCATTGATATCACATTCTTCCTGAACTGTAAGCAACATTTTTACATTTTTCTTACCTAAGCAGCTAGAAATGCCTCACATTCCTTGTAGCTACCTTTCAAATAGACCTAGTACCAGTTTAGCTAATGCAAATTAAGCTAGAGTTTGCATGAAAAAGCAGAATTCCACAGAAAGAAAAAATATGTATCTGGTAGAGCAAGATGGAGTTTCAGGAATTTTCAAAAAAAATTACCTCTTGAATCTCGCTGGCCCTGTGACCTATTTTGCTTGATATAATGTAGAAGTGATATGTTTTAATTTTTAAGACTGATCTTTTAGAGATTTACAGATTCTTTCTTTGCTGTGTGGAACATTCCCTCAGGCCTGAGTATACTTAAAAGGAGCTCAAACAAGCTATGTAAAGAAAACTGTATGTAAAGAGGCAGTGTAGAGTTCTAGTCTTCCAGCCAGCCCTAGCAAGACATCAGACATGACAGAATACTAGCATTATCTGACATGCAACTTCATGAACCAATGTGGAGCAAAAGAATTATCCACCCTCGGGACGCCTGGGTGGTTCAGTTGGTTAAGCGACTGCTTTTGGCTCAGGTCATGTTCCTGGAGACCCAGGATCGAGCCCCACATCAGGCTTCCTGCTCAGCAGGAAGCCTGCTTCTCCCTCTCTCAGTCCCTCTGCTTGTGTTCCCTCTCTCGCTGTGTTTCTCTCTATCAAATAAATAAATTAACTCTTAAAAAAAAAAAAAAGAATTATCCACCCAAGCTTTGGTCACATTCTTGACCCTCAGAATTGTGAACAAATAAAAAGTTTTGTAGTTTTAAGGCAGTATGTTTTAGGGTGGTTTCTTGACCCTCAGAATTGTGAACAAATAAAAAGTTTTGTAGTTTTAAGGCAGTATGTTTTAGGGTGGTTTTTATACATCAGGTAAAGGCCTTAAAAGCAGTGATGAGGCCAAGTATTTGGCAATCCTGTTATCTGTCATGTGTGAAAGATAGAAAATATTCCTAATAACTTGCCTTAACTTTACCTCCCATGTCTCTTAATCTCTTTATATTTTTTCATACGAATTTGACCTCCAATTTATAGTCTACATAATTTCTCAGTTCTCTCTTCCATTTGACCAATTCTCTCTTTAGCTGCATCTAGTCTATTAACCCTAGCAATGAGTTTTTCATTTCCTTTGTGATGTTTTTCATTTATTAAAGATATACACACACACACACACACGGTACCTGGGTGGCTCAGTCAGTTAAGCATCTACCTTCAGCTCAGGTCATGATCCCAGGATCCTGGGATCGAGTCTTCATTGGGTTCCCAGCTCAGCGGGGAGTCTGCTTCTCCCACTCTCTTTCTGCCCCTCCCCTGTTTGTGCTCTCTCACACTCTCAAATAAATAAATAAAACATTTTTTAAAAGACAGATGGGACACCTGGGTGGCTCAGTCAGTTAAGTGTCTGCCTTTGGCTCAGGTCATGATCCCGGTCCTGGGAATGAGTCCCACATCAAGCTTCCTGCTCAGTAAGGAGCCTGCTTCTCCCTGTCCATCTGCTGCTCCCCCTGCGTGTGCTCTCTCACTATCTCTGTCAAATAAATAAAATCTTTAAAAAATAAAAAAATAAAAAGATGGCTATAGATATCTATATCTCTATACATCTATAAATGTTTTAATCTGTCTGTATATTTTTTCTCCTTATCTACATTTTAGACTTCATCCTTCATTTATTTAAACATATAAAGTATTGCTATTTAAAAAATTTTTATGCAATAATTTTAATATTTGAAATCTTTCTCAGTCTGGTTCTATTGATTTTATTTTTTTCTGGTTGACCCTTGCTCCTGGTGGCTTTTTTTTGTGTGGGGGATTTTTTTGTTTTTTTGTCTTTGTAGGTTGTAAGCTAGTATTTGTTGCAACTAGACCTATAGGGATATCTTGAGGTATGGGTTGACGGTCCTTGTGGTAGGTAGAATAATGATCTCCCAAAGATGCTGATGTCCTATTGCCTGAAACCTATGAATACACTGTCTTACATGGAAAAAGGGAATTTGCAGACATGATTAAGGACCTTGAGATGAAAACAATTATTCTGGACTGTCCAGTGGACCCAATATCATCACATGAGTCCTAAAACCTAGAGAATTTTTCCCAGGTGTAGTGAAAGGAAATAGGACTACAGAAGAGTCAGAGGGATGGAAAGTTGCTGGCTCTGAAGACTGAAGAAGAGGGATGTGAACCACTGAATATGGTTAGCCCCAAGAAGCTGGAAAAGGCAAGGAATTGGATTCTTCCCTAGAACGTCCAGATAGGAATGCTGACGCTTTAATCTTAGCCCAGTACAGCCCGTGTTGGACTTCTGATCTAAGAACTGTATAATAATAAATATGTGTTGTTTTAAGCCACTGTATTTTTGGTAATTTGTTACAGCAGCCGTTGAAAATGCATCCACTTCTTTTTCCCCAAGGAGGATTTCTTCAATTTCTTGCTTATGCCCAGAGGCATTCCAGATCTGGGTCCATCTTAAATAAGGATTTGGGAGGAGGAGAGGTTTGCAGTTTTTAAGACCTTCACAATAAATGTAGATTCAGACCAAAATCATAAGAGAGCTGGTCAATCACTAAACTTCTCATGGGAGACTTTCTTTCTTTTTTTTTTTTTTTAAACTTTTTCTCCAAACCCAAGCCAAAATACTGTTCTTGATTCTTCACCTTTGTGGAGAAGATTCCCCCCACCCAGCTTCCTCCAATAGATTTTCCTGTGTCCCAGATTCACTGAGAGTGGTCTCTGCTCTCTCCCTGCCCTGGGTGGGCCCAAGGCTTTATTCCTAGCTTCCTCTGTGTAGTGACACCGGCTCACATATGCCTTAGGATATCAGAAGGCTTCAGCATTCACTTCTCTCACTGATTTCATCTTTCCTTTTCCTAGTCTTATGCTCCTTCTCAGGCCTTTAAGTCCCATTTTATTCCTGATTTCCTCAGTTTTCCCTTTCTTTCTTGCAGTTCATCTAATCATGTAAAAGGCAGTGTGTGCATTTGTATTTTGTTAAGTAATTTTACACAGTGTCCAGCTGAAGAATTTCAGGATCTCTAGTCTTCCATGTTGCCAAAATGGTCACATATAACTTCTGAATCTGTCCCATTCTCTCCACCTCTATGGTCTCAGTTCAGGATACAGTTTCGAACTGCACACGTTCCTGCAAAGCTTCTCTTATTTAGTCTCCTTCCCACTCCGATTCATCCTCTTCCCACCATTAGACTTGTCTTATTAACACAATATCTGTGAACCATAATGTCCTAACTCCCACGTATGGTGCGCAAGCCCCTGCCATGAAGTGAGTTTTTCCCTGTCTCATATCCCATCACTTCCCTATGCCCATCCTACACTTCAAATATACCAAGCATTGAGGCAGTTTCCTCAATGGGCTATGGTCATTCATGAAGCTGTACTAATTCCTTTGTTCAGATGCTCTTCTTTGCCTTCTATTTTCCAATCCCATCTCTACCTGTTGTTAACCTTGAAAACTCCTTAACTTCAACACCTAGTTCAATCTTCTCCTTGATGAACCCTTCTTTAGCCTTCCCCGCCCTCCAGCACAATTTGCTCAGCCTTGGTTGGCGGCTGTGGTGTTGGCCCTGCACTGGCCCAGGGGTTACAAAATAACTAAGACCAAGTTTCATCCTCAAGGGACTCATATTCCAGTAGAAGGACCCACCAAGTTGTAGGGTTAATCATACCATCTTTCTGTTACTGTCATAAACCAGTGGGTCTTATGGCATTTTCCACTGGATGCTGAATTTTTAGTACACACAAGTATCTGGGTCTTGTGATGTTTAATATCTCCATCCCAAGTCACCAAATTGTTCGAGTTCTATACAAAGACAGGGATAACTTGTTTAAGTCTGCCTCCCTCACTGGGTGGTGGGCTTTTCTAGGAAATGAATCCTGTATGACTTATCTTTGCGTAAACAGTAGGCACTTTATAAATGAATGGACAAATGAATTAGATCCCCCCACCCCCGTTCTGACATTCTGTCATTCAAATGTCACTTCTGCCGAAGCTCACACAGAATGAACTGCCGCCTCCTCTCTATTCTGGTTTTACTTCCTATAGACTTCCACTTGAACCTTTAACATTTGATAATATTTTTATATTGTTGTTCTCCATAGAGATAATTAAAACTCTGTATCCCCTGTGTCTTGTGTCTGGCATAAAGAAAGTGATTGCTGAAAGGGGATTGAAGTTTTTTGTTCTAGCTCAAAAATGCAACCCACCAAGCTAGTCTTAGAAATGCGATTGCTGAAATCACTTGAAGTTAAAGCGATTTAAATTTTAAAACTTAAAGCTTAGTTAAAAGATAAAACTGTCCAGTTAAAAGGGGGGTATATTTGGCCAGTTAATGAATTAACTAGTTAAAAGTAAAAGGGAACTTTTCAAGTTTTAAGTTTTTAACTAGCTAATTGAAAGGCCTATCATCTAAGTTTCTCCATCTGAAGGATCTCTGGAGCAAGGAATGTCTTTAAGCCACATCAAGACATGAAGACTGAGAATGCCTTTAAGTTTCTCCACAGTAGGTGGCGCTCACTTCATAGTGTTGACTGGTCTTTAAGCCTGCTGGTTTTCCAAAAGACTGACTTGGGGACTGGAAAGCAGGGTCTCTTGCGTTCATTATGTATGCTGAAGGCAGAGTATGTAATTGCTATAAGGATTAAAAAATAAGTATTGCATTAAAAAATAAGTATTGTTAATATTTTATCCAGCTTCTGTTGATTAGTGGTTGGAACACTTGAGGAAGTTTCTTTGGCTGAGTGGCTAATCAATAATCTGCTTAGAAGAGGGGAAGGTAGGGGGTGCCTGGGTGGCTCAGTTGCTTAAGTGACAGCCTTCAGCTCAGCTCAGGTCATCATCCCGGCGACCTAGGATCGAGCCCCACATTGGGCTCCCTGCTCGGCAGGAGGCCTGCTTCTCCCTCTCTCATTCCCCTTCTTGTGTTCCCTCTCTGGCTGTGTTTCTCTCTGTCAAATAAATAAATAAAATCTTAAAAAAAAAAAAAAAAAAAAGAGGGGAAGGTAGGAGTGGTAATTCAGCAGGATAATAAGTCATTTATTTATTTATCTTTTTAATTACTTATTTATTTAAGTCATCTCTACACCCAATGTGGGGCTCGAACTCATGACCCCGAGATCAGGAGTCACATGCTGTCCGGGCTGAGCCAGCCAAGTCCCCGGGACATGAAGTCATTTAATGTTAGAAATTAGGCAGAGTTGCAGTTCTATATAACGGAGATATTAATACTACTTTACTCTATTTTTAAAGCTAATGTTTGGGGTGCCTTGGTTTAAGGGGCTGCCTTTGGCTCAGGTCATGATCCCGGGGTACCTGGATCAAGCCCCTGACTGGGCTCCCTGGCACGGTGGGCCTGCCCCAACTCCCCGCTCCGTGGGGGAGTTTGTTTCTCCCTATACCCCTCCCTGTGACCCCTATGTGCCTCTGTGTGCCCCTGTGCATGGACGCACTCTCTCTCTCGAGTAAAGAAATAAAATCTTTTAAAAAAAAATGAATGCAGCTATGTTACAGAAGGAAAGGGAAAATCAGAGCAATCCTTGGTTTTTCAGTCCTTCCTTGCTTATCAGTAAGGTGAAGGCAAAGAGTGCTGGTAGAATGTTTATGAATGGAGAAATAAAATAAAATAAAGCCGGTTAAGCTCGTTTCATGCAGCATTTCTACTGTTTTGGTAAGAACAAAATACATATTCATGTATGAGCTATGAAATATGAATTGGGTAATTTCAGTGATTCCACGCAGGAGTTAAAAGTTCTTAAATTTGTATTTAAAACTGCCATCACACAATATAAGATGAATGGTAAAAATAATTTAAAATTTTAATTTTTTTTACTTAGAATGACATTAAAGAGCAAATTAAAAGTACCATGGTAAGTTGAGAGAAGGACCTTGGAATAAAAACATTACACATTTAGTACCTTTAACAGCACATTATTCTTACTTTTTGAACAAGGGCCTTGCATTTTTATTTTGCACCAGCCCTGCAAATTACCTAGCTGGCCCTGTTAACAGCCCTGACTCAAGAGTACTAAAATGTAGCTTTGATTTCTACAACTCAGTGTGATTTCTGACTCTGAACCCCTATTCTGCCTGATGCAAAAACTTGATTGCTCCCATTCAGAGAAATTTAGTTTGATTCAGTAATTTCTTTGTCACCCTAGGTTCAGAATTCAGTTTTGGGTTCTATCCAACCCAGAACAACATCCCTTATGCCCCTAGGTTGGCACGTAAGTATAGAGGGAAGGGGGTTTCTGGCTTGTCGCCGTTCTTGGCCAGAACCTGCTGCTGCTGTCAGTCCTTAGTCTCCTTTTTCTTGATCAGGCCCCTGTATCCACTGCATTTGAGAACCACAAGCATGAGATAATGACAACTTAATTGGAGCTCTTTTCTAAGTTCTTGATTTATTTCACTCATTTAGTATACAAAATAATCCCATTAGGTCGGAACAATTATTATGTCCATATCATAGGTGAGAAACCAAGGCAAAGAGAGTGTAGGCAAATTGTCCAAGGTCACAGAGCTAGGAAGCAGCAAACGCACAGCTCTAGAACCTATCGTCTTAGTTACGCACCGGACTCCCTCTCTCAACCTCGTGTTCCCCAAGGGCCCTACTTGCACGATAAATATCTTTTGTTTTTGTTTTCACTACTATAGTGTTAAATGAGATTTAGATTTTTTTTCATTTAATTTTTGACATTTATAAGAAAGATCGGCCTATTATTTTATTCTCTGATTTGTCTGAGTATCAAAGCTGTACTAGTCTCATAAAATGAGTTCAGTAGCTTTCCCTCTTTTTCTAGTCTGTGAAAAAAACTTTTTCTAGTCTGTGAAAAAATTTATTATAAGAGTCTTTTTTTGTGTTTTTCCTATGATGTTTCAGAAGAGCTTGTCAGTTAAACTGTCTGGGCTGGCGGCTTTCTGAATGCGGAGAGACTTATTTAGCCCCAACTAGCAGCGAACGTTCTGTCCGAGACCTGAGGCTCATGCAGGGAGCGCTGACCCGCATCCGGCCCCTCCTGTCAACGGTGCAGGGTACAGGTGGCAGGGGCATGCGTCGTGGCTGTATGGGTCCTAACACTGCACGACTGCCCATGTGGTCTACCAGTCTGGCCCCTGGCCTCCTGCAGAATCAAGGACCTACCTAGCATCTTATTAGTTCTTTTCTACTCAAATGGACTTGGGTAGATTCTGTTGTCTGCATCTAAGAATAAACTTTAGGACATAATACATGGTCACTTTCTGTATATTTATACTCTATTTAGTACTAGTTTTAACTCCACTTGAGCACTCAAGTCTGATAGGAGAGCATTAAAATATAACATGCACAATATTGAAGGAGAAGAAGAAATCTGGAGGACACTACCCAACCTCAAGACATACTATAAAGCCGCAGTAATATCGGTGCAGTCTTAACCAAAACACAAAAAACAAAAAACAAAAAAACAGATCAATGGAACCAAATAGAGTCCAGAAATAGATGCACATAAATATAATCAACTAGTCTTTGACAAAAGAGCGAAGGCAAAACAACGGAGCAAAGACAGACTTTCTTTTTTTAAAGATCTAATTTATTTGACACGGAGAGAGACAGAGAAAGAGAGCGAGCGTATAAGCAGGGGGAGCAGCAGACAGAGGGAGAAATAGTTTCCTTGCTGAGCAGAGAGTTGGGCATGGGGCTGGATCATGACCTGAGCTAAAGGCAGATGCTTAACCATCCAGTGCCTCGGACCAGAAGCACGGTTATTCATATGGGTTCCCTCTGCAAGGCATGGAACGCCATGACCCTCCCTCAAAGTGAGGGAGTTAGGCAGAGTCATGGTCATCGATGCCACGCAGCTTTGCTTTCTTTGTTCTCCCTTTTCACCTGATTAGCTCTGAAAAACACTTCTCTCTTTCTACCTACAATTATATTAAACCTTTCTCTGCTCCTACTTTTAGCTGCTTACCTCAAGCCTCAAGTTTCACCCTACCCTTTTAAAACATAATAATTAATAGAGATAATGAGAAAAACAATCATAGTAGTATGGTAGCTGCATTGTAACTAGCTTAGTTCAAATAAAAGAATAAAAGAAATCTCATAGCCACGTGACCGCATGCTCCTCTCCCTGCATTTAAGGGAGGCAGAAAGTCCTGATAGGATGATTGATAAACCCCACCTGAGTGGGGAAGCAGCTGGGGACATGTGCTGTGCATCAGTAAAGTTAAGATCTGTCTTTGTAATTGATTGTTCCTTAGAATAGACTTTAATGCGCTATAAATAAAGAGCCCTGAGAACAATGTTTTTGGGAGATCCCCACACCACTCTTCGAGTCTAGTCTCCTCATTTCGCCGCCGCTGTCCCCACCTTTTGGTTCCGGCTGCTGCTGGGGCTGGTCCCCAGCAATCCAGTCCAATAAAAAAAATTGACTTTTTAAAAAACATGTATTTATTTAAGTAATCTCTACATCCAACAGGGGCCTCGAACTCACAATCCCAAGACTGAGTTGCATGCTCCTCTGACTGAGCCAGCCAGGTGCCCCACAAAGATAGACTTTTCAACAAATGGTAAACAACTGGACATCCACGTGCAAAAACAAACAAACAAACAAAACAAACAAATCTAGACTCGGACCTTCTTTACACTCTTCACAAGACGTAAAATGGATCAGAGACCTATGTCAAACACAAAACTATAAAACTCCTAGAAGATAACATAGGAGAAAAATTTAGATGACCTCAGGTTTGGTAATGAGTTTTTCAATGCAATGTCTACACAATCCATGAAAGAAAGAACTGAAAATCTGGACTTCATTAAAATTAAGAATTTAAATCTCTGCAAAAGAATGAAAAGATTGCCATAGGTGAGGAGAAAATCTTTGCAAAAAACACATCTGATAAAGGACAGTTACCCCAAATATACAAAGAACTTTTAAAACCCAACAATATAAACACAAACAACTTGATTTTTAAAAATGAGCTAGAGACCTCACCAAAGGAGATACACAAATGACAAACCAATGGAAGAAAAGATGCTCCACTCAGAGGTCATTAAAGAAATGCAAATAAAAACAACAATACATACCTGTTACAATGGCCTGAGTCCAGAACACTGGGAACGCCAAAATGCCAGTGAGGATGTGGAGTCACTGCTGGTCGGAAGGCACAATGGCATACTCACTTTAGAAGACAGTTTGGTGGTTTTTTACAAACATACTCCTAACACACAATCTAGCAGCCATGCTCCTTAGTGTTTACCCAAAGGAGTTGAAAATTTATGTTTACCCCCCAAAACTGTACACAATTGCCAAAACCTGGAAAGCAACCACAGATGTCCCTCAGTAGGTGAATGAGTAAACTGTGATACATCCAGTCAGTGGAAAATTATTCATCATTAAAAAGAAAGGAGCTATCATGCCATGAAAAGACATAAAACAAACTTAAATGTGTATTACAAAGTGAAAGAAAGTGATCTGAAAATGCTACATACTACATGATTCTACTATAGTCCAGAAAAAGCGAAACTATGGAAACAGTAAAAAGATGAGTGGTTGCCAGGGGTTGGGGAGAGTGAAAAACGAACAGGTGGAGTAAAAGGATTTTTGAGGGCAAAGCACCCTGTATGATGTACTGTAACAGTGGATACATGTCATTATAATTAGTTCAAACCCACAAAATGTACAATCCCAAGGATGAAAGCTAATCTACACTATGAACTCCGGGCGATAATGATGTGTCAGCGTAGGTTCATTGGTTGGAAAAAATGCAAAACATGCACCAGTTGGGCGGGGCATGTTGATAATGGGGCAGGCAATGCATGTGTGGGGCAGAGGGTCTATGGGAAAACTGTATACCTTCCAACTGGTTTTGTGTGAACTTAAAACTGCCCTTAAAAATGAAGTCTCTTTAAATATATATACATATTTATGTAACACACTATGTTACAGGGGTGCCTGGGTGGCTCAGTCATTAGGTCATGATCCCAGGGTCCTGGGATGGAGCCCCCCCCCCCCCCCCCCCCGCTCTGCTCAGCTGGAAGCCTGCTTCTCCCGCTCCCACTCCCCCTGCTTGTGTTCCCTCTCTCACTTTGGCTCTTTGTCAAATAAATAAAATCTTTAAAAACACATACATACACATACACACACACTATGTTATAAAGTATATTTAAGTACACAATTTGGGGAGAAGATTGTTCCTTTTATTATATACTGCCCTTTTTTCTCCCTACTTATTACTTTCAGCCTCCAATTCTGTTTTGTTTAATGAAATTTTGCTAAATTGGCATATTTTTTATTACTATTTATATTAGAATTAGGTTCCCCTGCAAAGAACTGAGAACCAAAAGAGCAGTAACCTAAGTGAGAGAGGCGATTTTCCTCTCCTCAGTGGAAGTCCTGAGATAGCCAGCCAGGAGCAGACACAGTTGCAACCATCCTTAGGGACGGGGGTGTTCCAGCCCCCGGGCTCAGCCGTCCCCAGGGAATGGCTCTCAGGCTCATGGTCCCCCTCTCCCCCCGCCTCACCCCAACAAACACACCAGAAGCCTGCTCAGCATAATTTAAGAAACAGCCTCACACTAGCAGTGAGATTCTGCCCTGAGAAGTCAGTCAGACTTCGCTGTGTTCAAGGTCATGTCTGGGCCCTTCCTCCTGTCAGTTGTGCTTAGCAGCTCTCCCTCTAATATCTCCACCCACAACCACTCCACTGCACTCCTTCCATCCATCCCTGGTGTGGTCAGCTCTGGCCCCCGCCCCAGTTCACAACTGCACCATCTCCGCTGGATCCCAACCCTCCCTTCCCCCACCTCCGCCCCTTTCTTTTTTTTAAAGATTTTATTTATTTATTTGACAGAGAGAAACACAGCTAGAGAGGGAACACAAGCAGGAGGAGTGAGAGAGGGAGAAGCAGGCTTCCTGCCGTGTAGGGAGCCCGATGTGGGGCTCAATCCTGGGTCTCCAAGATCATGACCTGAGCCAAAGGCAGTCGCTCAACCAACTGAGCCACCCAGGCGCCCCGGGGTTCAGGTCCCATTTCTTTACCCATTCTTGCATCCAAATCCTTCAAAAAGTACTCATTTCCGCACTGTCCCATTTCCTCACCTCTCGTTCTCCCTTAAACTCACTCCACTCAGGGTTTTTCCCGGCACAGCACTGAAAACCTCTTCCAACGTGTTAAATCCAGGGTGGATTCCTGGTCTTACCTCCTGGTAGATCGGCCTCTGGGGCCAGAAGCAGTAGAGCTGTCCCCATGCAGCCTGCCTGACCTTCCCACACACATCAGTGCTCAGCCGACAGGCCCATTTGGTTCTACTGACATCAAGTCTTAGCATTTAATTCTTAGAAGCTACATGGTGAGGTCTGTGTTTCTGACTGCCCACAGCGCTGCATGTACGGACAGCATCACTGAACTGACCTGCTGTTCTCCCTGCAGAAAATATGCACGCTGACCTGGTGACCTCAGCTGTGAGCACTCCAGGGAAGCCCAGCCTTTCTGAGGCTCCTGCTCCAGCCCCAGTGATGAAATCCAAGCTACACTGGGGGCGGAAGAAGCGAGATGGGAAGGAAAAACAAATTATTCTCACCAATCTGTCTCACAGACAGCGCAAAGTTTACGAGGGTGCAACACTTTCAGATCCTTTGGAATCTGCAATGATCTGAGCATGAGAATTGTGAGCTTCTCTTTGCAGTCTCTGCTCTTTAAAAGCATTAATCAAGTAAAATGAGAGCTGTCCAGCTGGGCCCACTTGAAACCAAAGCTTTAGCTCATTCAGTTCCCGCCCAGACTCTGGGTCACTCCTGGCTTCAGGTCTGAGGACTCTTGGCGCTTTTACCAAAAGTCTAGTTGTCTAAGAATACAGTTCTGAGGGCACCTGGGTGGCTCAGCTGCTGAAGCGCTTGACCTTGGTTCAGGTCACGATCTCCCGGTCCTGGGATCGAGTCCTACATTGGGCTTTTTGCTTGGTGGGGAGTGTGCTTCTCCCTCTTACTCTCAAATAAATAAATCTTAAAAAATGAGAAGAAGAAGAATACAGTTCTGAGTCCCGATCTGACTTTCATGACCCTTTGTTGGTAGAAAAGTAGCTCTGAGCTAGGCTCAATATTAGGGGCTGGATATAAATGTAAATGAGACTTGCTTTCCCGTCCTCTCCTCCCCCAAACACAGCCTTGAGAATATTCAGCTAGGCTGACGAGTGCAATGATAGATACATGCACGGAATATATTATTTGCCAGGGAGGGGTGCCTATGTGTGGACCCTGAAGCCTCCTCTCCTCCCCCCAAAATGCACACCTCTGATACGGCAGGTGTGGTTTCTCCGGAAGCCATTCTCCTTGGAGATATTTTAAATGAATGAATAAAGCATTAGATATTAACAGATGAACTAGACACCCCCTAAATAAATTTGTATTAAGAGAGTCAAAAATAATTCTCCTGGGTGCCTGAGTGGCTCAGTTAAGTGTCTGCCTTCTGCTCAGGTCATGATCCTGACTCTGGGATCAAGTATCACATCGGGCTCCCTGCTCCCTGGGCAGTGTGCTTCTCCCTCTGCCCTTCCCTGCCCCCCCCCCCCGCTTTTGTGCATAAACGCACCCTCTCCTAAAATAAAATCTTTTTTTAAAAAAATTATTAAAAAATAAAAAATAAAAAATTCTTCCAATATCATCTGCCAGGAGGCACAAGGGTATAACAATTAGAAAAACACACGAACCCACATGATTTAAGATTAATGACATAATCACTTACCATCTGTATTTGTAGAAATCTTCAGGACTTAAAATGACATTGTTTGGACTCATCTTCACTGAAGCACAATCCATCTTAAATTAATTCTCTCTATATGTTTGATAATAAATTACGAGGAGACCCCATATCAGGTTGCTGGACATATTTCAGAGGCTTTATGTTTTCTTATGGAACGTAAATGTTGCTTCATAAATATCGGTTCCCATGGTTCCCTGTGTACTCATTTAATTTTTGGAATTGGTCAACCAACTTAGGCTCATCTAAATTCAAAGTCAAATTTCATAGTGTCATCTAGAATAGACCCAAAAGTGATGGGCAGGTCATTTCTCTAACAACATCTTCCTGAAGGGCTGGGCTTCATGTATCAGCCCTTAGCATTCCAGTTTTACAAAATAAATTTCTACTGTCCTTCCGAAGTTGGCTTTATAGTTACACAGCTTCCCTATAAAACAGTCTGGCTTGGTGGTGCCTTGATGGCTCAGTTGGTTAGGCAACTGCCTTCGGCTCAGGTCATGACCCCGGAGACCCAAGATCGAGCCCCACATCGGGTGCCCTGCTCGGCAGGAAGCCTACTTCTCCCTCTCTCACTCCCCCTGCTTGTGTTCCCTCTCTGGCTGTGTTTCTCTCTGTCAAATAAATAAAATCTTAAAAAAAAAAAAAAAAAAAACCATTCTGTCTCTATGTTCTATTATAGCTCATATATGTAGACTTACACATACTACTCATTGACCCAATACAAGTCTTTCTTAGAACACTTCTGTAGCATGTGGACTGGACTGAGGTCACCTCTGAGCCTACCCTTTGTTCATTTCGAAAGCAACACTCTCCAGAAGCCTACAGGGTTCCAGTCATTACTAAAAGTAGTGTCCTTGTGGGGGTTGACGTGATGAGTAGTAAATACAGCAATCACATGGGCAAGTGATTTCATAAGGATTCTATCGTAAAACAAGGTACATATCGTTTCCCACCAAAACCTTCTCAACCTCCAGAGACTAATCCTACCTGGCACTGCGAGCAGTTTTCCACAGTCCCTATGGAACTGAGCTTCGGCAGAAACAGGTGGAGTAGCCATCATTCATCCATGAGTCAGCTTGTGTCAAGACCCCTGAGATTACAAGGGGTCTTGCTCCAAGAATAAACTTACCACCCAGCCTATGTGTACCACCAGAACAGTAGTCCAAAGTAATCCAAGCTTTCGGCTAAGAAATCTTAGCATCACAAGGGGCCTTCAGCCAGAGATTCTAGTTTCCCATACTGTTCAATTTCCACCAGGAAAAATACCAGGATATTCTAACAAGAATTTCCATAGATGAGAGATAGACCATTTTAAAGAAAGTAAATTCCATGGTTATAAGTGGTAAATAATATGGTTGAATAAGGGTTGACAAACTATGACCTGCAGGCCAAATTTGCTCACTGCCTGTTTGTATAAAGTTTTTTTTGTAACACAACTATATTCATTTATCCATAAATTGATCCATTGCTGCTTTTGCACTACAAATGCTAAACTGAGCAGTTATGACAGAGACCACGTATCCCACAAAGCTTAAAACACATCTGGACCTTGGCAGACAAAGTTTGCTGAACTCATGTTTGATCACACCTTGATCTCTTTCTTCTAATAATGGAGTCAAGCTACCCAATATTTTACCCCACGGCTCCCAAATTTGACGTTGACACCTGATTATGTGCAATTATTCTCAGTCAATTCTTCCTAAAATATTTTTCAAAGTGGCGGTATTGTTGTTTATTAAGGTCCTCAGGGCACACTCACAGAATACACAACTTATAATGGAAGGAATCCACTCATTAGCACTAAGAGATTGTTCCGAGGAACTGCTAAGAAGACAATGAGTCACAGAAAAATAAAATAGGATGAAAATAGAGAGGGAGGCAAACCATAAAAGATGCTGAACTCCAGGAAACAAACTGAGGGTTGCTGGAGGAGAGGTGGTTGGGAGGAAGGGATAATTGGGTGATGAGCATTAAGGAGGGCACTTGATGTAATGAGCAACTGATGTGTTATATGGAACTGATGAATCACTAAATTCTACCCCTGAAACTAATATTACAGTGTATGTTAACTAAATTGAATTTAAATAAAGAATTTTTTAAAAGATTAAAAAAAAAAAAAAAGAGTCTCACCAAGTTGGTCCTGGAAGAAGTACAACTCATTCCTCATCTTACGGCCAGACGAAAGTCATATACAGAATTTTTCCTCTGTCCCTGGTTTTTATAGATCTGGACAATTACTAATAGGTAACTCAAGGGTACCTGGTTTTTGTGTCCACTTCCTGGGCCATGACTATTGGAGGGTCCTGAAAGGAGACTGGTTTTGTAGAAATTATTTTTCTAATCATGAACAAAATAGAAAACAATCCACTTTTCCATCTGACTTAAACTTTAATTATCAAATATATTAAAAAGTATATTATGAGGACACCAATAATCAAAACCAACTTTCTCTAGAATAGTATTTCCTGAATCTTTTTTTAACAAATTTTTCTTTTTTTTTTAAGATTCTTTTTTCTAAAGATTTATTTATTTCACAGATCACAAATAGGCAGAGAGGCAGGCAGAGAAAGAGAGGGAAGCAGGCACCTTGCTGAGCAGAGAGCCTGATGTGATACTTGATCCCAGGACCCTGAGATCATGACCACAGCCAAAGGCAGAAGCTTAACCCTCTGAGCCACCCGGGCACCCTAACAAATTTTTCAAATCACTCTTCTCTTCATAAAATTTTAATATCATAAATGTACTGTATATGTGTTTATGTACTGTGCCTTTTGGAGAACCATGAAGCATTGTAACATCTAAGATTTTGTCACCTTCATTTGAGAACACCCGTTCTATCACAATTATCCAACAGGACATCATCATTTTTATTTATTTATTTTTTAAAGATTTTATTTATTTGACAGAGAGAAACACAGCTAGAGAGGGAACACAAGCAGGGGGAGTGAGAGAGGGAGAAGCAGGCTTCCTGCCGAGCAGAGAGCCCAATGTGGGACTCGATCCCTGGTCTCCAGGATCATGACCTGAGCCAAAGGCAGTCGCTCAACCAACTGAGCCACCCAGGCGTCCCGACATCATCATTTTTAATCCATAATCCCATTTTTTATTTTATTTTATTTTTTGAAAGATTTTATTTATTTGACAGAGAGAAACACAGCCAGAGAGGGAACACAAGCAGAGGGAGTGAGAGAGGGAGAAGCAGGCGTCCTGCAGGGCAAGGAGCCCAATGCGGGGCTCAATCCCAGGTCTCCAGGATCATGACCTGAGCTGACAGGAGACACTTAACGACTGAGCCACCCAGGCGCCCCAAAGCCAGCAAGTGTATCACTTTCATCCCTGCTTCCATTGTCACATTTCCTTCTCTGTCTTCCTCTTACAAGGACCCACCCCTTGTGAGTAAGACCCAAGGACTCACAAGGATTACTGTGATCACAGTGGGTCCACCCACCTGGATAATCCAGGATAATCTCCCCCAACTCAGATCCTTAATTTAATCGCATCTGCAAACTGCCTTTTCTTATGTGAGGCAATACATTCACAGGTCTAGTGGATTAAGACTAGAGTCGGGAACTGTCTGCCACACTAGCGGCTCCAGGGAGATTCTGGCGGGGGGAGTTGAAGAGGATGAACAGAGGAGCTGCGACCCAGTTCTAGAAAAAAAAATACTCAGGTCACCTTGGCCCGGGGTTGCCTTCAGAATCTGTCCTCCCAAAGAGTTCCAACCCAGGTATCTGGATGCCATTCATGACCTACCTGTGTCCTCACTTGACAGAGGGGGATTTGCTTAGACTAGCAATTTCATCATCTCTGCAGATCTGCAGTTCTCCAAATAAACTTCTGGAGCTTTGCCTCAGCCTGTTCAGCATACCGAAGAGAGTCCTGAAGAGTGGCCTGGAGGATGGAGGCATTGAATTTTACAGCTACCTTGTGACACCCTCACTTTTGTAAGCTTCACCCCTTAAGCTTGTATTTACTTCAGGTTGTTCACAGTTAAAAGCCTCATTCCCCTATTGGTGGACTGCTTGAAATCAGGGCATCCTGCGCTATCCAAGCTAGATCATCCTCATCCCCTGGAGAGCCTCAGAGTCCCCAGGGCCCACGGTTCCACCTTGGGAAAGCAAAGATGGCCACAGGAGAAGAGAGCCCAGCAACCTTCCTGCTCACCCTTCATACACAGTCCTCATCTCCTGTCCTTGCTCAGCTTTTGTTTTTGTGTCTTCATTCTGGCATTGGCGTCATTCCTCCAAGTAATACTGTCTCGTAGGTGCTCCCTGATGCTAGGGCAAATTTTGTATTTCAAATTTCTATGGCCTCAAGAAGTTGGGAGAGCTCAAATTTCCTGTCGCTGGCACCTCTGCCACAGGATGTATTGTAATCTTGATAGAGAATTTCTTTACTGGAGAGCTCTTGGGGTGGAGAGAACACTTGCTGTTGAGTAAAGTTAGAAGTGTGGCATAATGAACCGGGTAGTTTTATTTCTGAATTAGACTGTGTCTGACTGGCTTTAAGAGTGATCAAAAAAAACCCTCAAGTTTTCAAGAGATATGAAAAGAATCTCTCCCATCGAATCCTCTAAAGGGATGATAGAAAACCAAATGAACTTGCATTCCGATTGCATGCCACAAGTTAGGTTTGCCTTGTTCAGCATACCCAATACACAAATTTCCTTTCTGAGGTCTCAGTGTGAAGAAATTTCAACTGATTATCAACAAACAGTTCACCCATCTGCAGACTCACTAAATATTCTCCATTGTTTCTATCAACACTCTTAAAATTTCTTCCATTTATGCCTGTTGGGAAATGTACTGGAAACCTAGTTCAAGTGATTTCCCCTTCCAAATAGCACTCCCTCCCTCCCCATTTCAGGCCACTTGATCACTTTAAGGAAGAGATTGGGAACTGGAAAGATTTCCTCCTCGGGAAACAATTAGCCAATGTGGGGGCACAGACCATCTGTGCCCAGGACAGAGGCTGCTTTCTTCCAAGAGGAATGCTTAGCACACAGACATCCTGACCCTTGCCGTTCTAGTCCTTGTTAGAATTCTCTGTTCCAGGGTCCTGTAATGGAACCTACAGGTCAACCCTGCTCTGTCTGCTTACTGGAGTCTGACTCCTTGTGGCAGCTTTGTATCCTCAGACTGGAGTCCAGCATTATTTCCTGCTACCCACCTCAGCCTGGGTCACGGGCAAGGGAGCAGGAAGATCCCTGTATTTGGAGCACAGTCAGAAAGGAACACAACCACGGAAGCCATCTCTTATTTAGCGAGCACTGCTGTGTGCCAGGCATCGTGCTGGGTGCTTTGCATACTTAGTGTAATTTCACTGAATTCTCTCAACAGCCCCATGGGGTGGGTGTTACTATCCCCATTTTGTAAGGAGACCAAAGTTTTATATTGTCAGAGATCCAGCAAGAAACAGATGGCATACTCAGGGGAGTTAACTGAAGAGAGTTTAAGGAAAGGACTATTTACAGAGGTGTGAACAGAGGTAAGGGAAGTAATAAGAGATAATGAAGTCTTGCAGGGATTAGCAACAGCTAGAAGCCATTATCACCCCTAGGTCTAAAGGGAAAGAAGGAGAGAGTTACTTGGAACATGAGAGCTGGAGATAAAAGAGGGCCAAAACTGTGCAGTACAACAGGGCAGGAAGGTGGGGTGGGGGCGGTGAGGGGAATTATCACCCTGCCCTCTCTTCTCCCACTGCTCCTACCCAGTGGCTTCTCCAACACCACTTTCTATTGGCCAAACCCAACTGGAAGCCAGGGAGCAGGGATATTTGGATGATGCAGTCTATAGAGATCAGCCCCCTGAGGGGCAAATGGAGACCAGCCAGCACATGTTCTGAGAGATTAAGTAATTTAACCACGTCTTGTACTGAAATGTATACGTTGGTCTTTCTGAATTTAGAGTACCATACTGCTGTCCTCTCATTATCTACAAGAATAACAACTAGAAATTGGGAGGAAAGATAGACAAAGAAATTAAATTTTAGCTCAGAGAATAGCCATATCCTAAGCATATTCCAAAGAACACTAGACTTTTGTTGCCAAAATGTTTGACAAATGCTTTATTTCATACCTCCAGTTTGAACTCCAAAATGTGTTTTAGCAAACTGAGACTCTGAGAAGTAATTAAACCTAACTAATTTTTGCTCTTTTCCCCAACTCAATTGACCATAAAATCATTTTTTGTTCATGTAATACCAATTACATCACACAGACTTTATTTTTAAAAATACACATGGGGAGTTACTGCCTTAAGCAAGGTAAGGTGTTGCTGAAGGTAAAAGAGGCTGCAGTGGAGAAGATAAATTTGAAGAAGTCAATATGGGAGACAAGCAGACCAAATAGAAGACTACTCCAGTAATCCCCAGTGAGAGATGAGAAAGCCCAGAACTTGTGAAGCTGAAACAGGAGAAAGAGGAAGAGCAGGTTTCTCCCTCCCTCCCTCCCTCCCTCCTTCCTTCCTTCCTTCCTCCCTTCCTCCCATCCTCCTTTCCTCCCTCCCTCCCTCCCTTCTTCTGGTGGCCCACATGGGGATCGAAAGGAGCAGGTTTCTTCATGGTGACTGGGGTGACTGGCAATGTTATTCACCTGGAGGAGAAATCAGACAGGGACTACAGGCCAGTTTTGGACACACTGAGCATAAGGTGCTTTGGGATAAACAGATAGGCTTTTATTGGAAATTGGGGATGTAAGATTAGGGTTTTGGGAAATGGCTGCTGCTCAAGGCACACCTAGTAAAGCCATCAACATATGAGTGACACTTAAAGCCTGGGGAGTAGTTAGCATCCCCCACACTAAGAAAGTAGAGCAGAGGGTTCAATCTGACTTCAGGGTATGAGAGAATCTCTTGAAATTACTTAAAATATTGTGTGTCTATGAATATAGGCTTTTTTTTTTCTTCTGGGAATAGTGTCCCATAGCTTTTAGCATCTTTCCAAAGGTATTATTGAAAAAAAGAAGTTTAAGAGCCATTGCTGTAGAATGAGGGAGAGGAGGATTAAGGGTGGAATCTGGGGGCGCCTGGGTGGCTCAGTGGTTAAGCGACTGCCTTCGGCTCAGGTCATGATCCCAGAGACCCGGAATCAAGCCCCACATCAGGCTCCTTGCTTAGTGGGAAGCCTGCTTCTCCCTCTCTCACTCCCCCTACTTGTGTTCCCTCTCTAGCTGTATTTCTCTCTGTCAAATAAATAAATAAAATCTTTTTTAAAAAAAAGGGTAGAGTCTGCAAAAGAGACACAAAACAGGTCTCACACCCATCGGCCTTGAGATGGAAGAAATGCAGGGTGCACACGCCAAGTAATCCAGAGTGGAAGGAAAGATGAGCAATTAACGATGGGCGGTCCAGCACAGTTAGGTCTAGAAATAATCCTTCGATTCAACAATCAGGAGGTTATTGGTGGCCTTATCGAAAGCAGTCCGTACCCTGAGCTGGGGCTCTTCTGCCCGCTCTGGTTCCTAGGCTCCTACACTCGCTGGACCTTTTGTTATTCCGGTGGATCCCGACTCCTCCCCTGATTAAAGTCTCTCCTTGCCTCTTTGAGGCTGCAGGAAAAAAAAAAAGCGGTCAGTAACATGTTGCATGGGTGAGAATACAGAAGGTGGAATAGTGAATGGCTTGGGAGGAAGTAGAAGGCCTAAGAAAAGACAAGCTCCTTTAAGATGCCTGGGGCCAAGATAAGACTTAGATTTAGTGTTTCTATTTGAGAATAAGAGCAATAAAAGCAGTTTTGTATTCAGGACCCACCTCTGAAGATGCTGTTATAAAAGGAAAAATGGATCCCCCATACTAAAAACAATTTCTCTGGGTGAATAACAAATATAACTCATGAAACCCATCAATGCACACACCCATGCAAAAGTAGCAAATGAAAGTAGGGAGAATAGACCACAGTAAGGATAACTACTGAAGATCAGAGTCAAGAGGACTTGCTTTTGATCTGAGCAGCTGGGTGACTGATGACGTCTTTTACAGAGTTGGGGAAGACTGGGATAAGAGAATTAGGGTTGGAAAGCAAGAGTTCTACTCTGGAGATACATATATTATGGTAATCACTTTGCAACATATATGTGTATCAGATCATCATATTATATACCTTAAACTTACATAATATTATATGTTAATTATATCTAAATAAAGCTGGAATAAAGTCTAATTTATATATATACATATACATTTGCATATACACATGTACATATACATATAAACATTTGCATATATGCATATAAACATTTGTGTATATACATATATATGCATACATAAATACGTAATTGAATATATAATTTAATAATTCAAAGTAAAGACACATTAAAATGCCTGGATTTACCAGCAACTGAGCTGTTTCACTAAGGTATTAATCATTCATGTCTCTGATTAGTAAATCAAAACACTGAGGTTGTCTTGGAAAATTTTCAAGTGGCCTAAACTTCAAAGAAATGGACTCTTCTTTTTTACGGCCTCTGGATAATACTAGCAAAACAGTTTGTCCTGGGCACTTAGGCTTAGCTGGATTCATGTCACAGCATCCTAAACCTGAAAAGTAACACGAGAGCAGAAAACATGTTTCCTGTTTCTCTCCCTAGGAAGTATTTTCCCTTTCAGGAGACATATCAATATTGCCAAGTGCTTCACTCATCAGTTCACAGATGTGGACCCCACAACTCCACTGTTACAGCAATCTCTTTACGGCCACTAATTTGCCCTTAAGAGAAATTCTAGCCTCTCCCATATATTTGTATATTATTCCACATTGCCCAAAATTTCACAATGAATGAACTTGAAGGGCAAATCATTCCAAGTCTTGTTGCAGTTGCCATGGTTTTCCTACAACTGGATTGTGAGACATACAGGCATCTGGGTTGTTAGTAACCAAGAATGAAAAATGCAATGGCTAGTCCATTGAGTATAGTGCCTTTATTGGTTTAATTTTAGCAAAGATGAATATGTATAAGAGCTTTTTGACTTTGTTCATTATGATGGTCCCTTTTCACACAGGATCTTCTATTCTCAACCATGAATTCTATTAATAAATAATCTCCATGGTCACAGAGGAAATAATGTATAAATCATGTCTATACTTTTCATTTGCAGATGGTTTCATATCTGATCTTTACATTAGAGCCAATGTTTCTGGTTTTGTTCTTTCAAATGGCACCGTCCAGTATCGCCTGGTTGTTAGAAGGGCCTAATGAGATGCTGCAGGTAATGCCCATGTCACAGAGCCTGGCACATAGCGAGTGCTCAATAAATACTGGCTGAAAGCAGAATGCACCACGGTTAAACCACTCTGGAGTTGGAGTGCTGAGGGTGAAGCCCAGCTCTATCACTCACCATCTCTATGAACCTGAGCAAGTAAGTTGACCTCTGTCCCTCAACTGTCTGTCTCATCTGTAAAATAGAGAAAAGGACAGTCCTGCCTCACAGGGTTGGTGTACGGATCACAACATTTCCATTGCCAAACATCAGAAACATATGCTTGCACAAGTTAACATGTAAAACACTCCCCTAAATACCTAGCACACTGTAAGCATTATTTAAATATTAGGAGCAATTCTGGGATAATGGACTGAAATGATAAAATGGATTTATCACAGTATGCATTCGAAGTATTTATTTAAGGTATGCATAATTTGTATGATACTGCCTAATTTTTGTTGGTATGTACAGTTAACACCCATGCTTCCTATGTCTGAGGCACTCTGCCAAGCACTTTTTAAAAAAAGATTTATTTATTCGAGAGAGAGACAGAGCAGGAGGAAGGGGGAGAAGGAGAAAGAAACCCAAGCAGACTCTGCTCTGTGCACAGAGCCCGACATGGAGCTTCCTCTCATGACCCTGATATCATGACTACAGCCAAAACCGAGTCCGAACCCAAACCACTGTGCCACCCAGATGCCCCTGCCAAGTACTCTCTAAGCATTGCTTTACTTAATCCTCTCAACACTCCCTAAATAGATGAGGAAACTAAGGACATAGAGCAAATGAGTGATTGCCCCAAAATCAGTGATGTGGATCACAGTGTGTCCAAATCCAGAACTGATCAGAACTGATACACCAGTCTTTTATACCTCCTACAATTGCTAATAAAAAGCTATTGCTAATAAAAACACAAGTACAATAGGATGCTAAAAATAAATAAGGTCTCTGAGAAGGGAGCCAATAATTGAGACTAGAGGGTGCCTGGTGGCTCAGTTGGTTGGGCGACTGCCTTCGGCTCAGGTCATGATCCTGGAGTCCCGGGATGGAGTCCCTCATTGGACTCCCTGCTTCGCAGAAAGTTTGCTTCTCCCTCTGACCCTCCCCCCTCATGCTCTCTGTCTCTCATTTTCTCTCTCTCTTAAATAGATAAAATCTTAAAAAAAACAAAAAACAAGCCATGCTCTCCCTTACTTCACTCTGACCCTGGCACACTCCTACTCATTTTTTCATCAATATGTGCCATGGTTTGCATTCTATTTCTTATTCTGCCATGGGGCCCAATGGCAGCAGGCTAATGTGCTTTCTGTATTTCAAAGACGGGGGAGCTTAATGCAGCATTTCCCAAACTTTGATCAGAAAAAAAGATCTTTGTTGGCAGTGTTTCTATTAATATCTCCAGAACAATGTTCTTCACAACACACTGATCTAATGTAAGAGTATAGGAGGTGAATAAACTCTGGCCAATATCCAAGGTAAGGGAAATAATTCTTGTATTGTGCTTTCATCTTCCTTTCAATTGTAAATGTTAGTTTTTCTGTAAACAGGCCTTCTGACTCATTAGGGCTCTTTGTACATGAAAGTATGTTTGCATTTTAAAGTCTTACGTCTCTCAAAAAAGCCAAGTTCTGAAGCACATTCTGCTGTAATAAAGACTTTCCTGAGATCATAAAACTAAACAGAAGTATGATGAATTAAAAAGTTCTTCCTTACCATGGGACTAGCCACAGGAGACCCATAAATACTTATGTATATAATCTTCTTTGTCTATGAACCCATTGGGCTGGTACATAACCAACATGCTAAAGAAATACATATGGTTATCCATATGTGGGAGAGTCCATGGGTAGTAATTGGAGGGTATGTGTCATTTAGGAATATTAACTGCTTTCCTCCAACTGGGTGACTATGACAAATCACTTCCCCTACAAGCATCTCGAGCTGCCCTCTGAAAAATGAGGGTATTGAATTACCATGTTTCCAAAACTTCCCTAAAGATAAGAATCCCTGGGGGTTGTAGTTAAATATTGAGATTACTAAACCCTCTGCTGAGAGTATGATTAAATGGATCTAAGCTGCTTATTTATTTTTTTGTTTGCTGGCTTGTGTGCTTTTTTTATTCATTTGTTTAGTATTCGCTCTCTTGGAAGGATTCACGTTATACACTCCTAAAGGTAACCAAGGAAGTTCCCCATTACTCCTGTTCCTATAGAAGGAAGTATGCATGGCGGTGGCAGAAGTGGGATGATCCCGCTGTGTCCCTCACACCATAGCAAGGTCTTTAAAAATAAGTCAACCGAATAAATATTTACAAGTAACTTTTTCCAACATTAAATTATTGCATACTTGTGGGGCACCTGGTTGGCTGGGTCTATAGAGTGTGTGACTCTTGATCATAGGGTTGATCTACACCATGTTGGGTGTACAGATTAATTAAGAATAAAATCACTGAAAGAAAACTATTGCATAGTTGTTTGAGGTTGGGGTGGAGGCCACAGAGGATGATGATGTCAGACTCCAGAACACAAAATTTTTTTCCCTTGTCCTCATTTAAAACTCATCTCATCTTAACATTTCCTTCTGAGACCAGAAGTATGATCCTGGGCTCTTGGCCAGAACCTCTCCCCCTTGTAAAGACTGGCCTCTTTCCTCTCATTTTCTTAAAGAATGCAGAAGAATGGAAAAACCTGGAAAATAAAATCCACCTTCAACAAAAATAAAATCCAAATGTACTATGTCAATTTCTGATAGACACTGACACGAGGACTTCATTTTATTTTCAGATATGTGGGAGAATCTTTTGTGAGACACTCAGCCCAGCACAGCAGGAGGAAAACAGGATATACTGTTACTAGGTTGTAAATAGATTTCAATCCCTTGGGCCACTCTGCGTTTAATTCCTAATGCCCTGCCCCATAATGGAATGACAGGGCCAATAGCCTAAATCTCAGAGGTTTTCAAAATTCTTTTCACACAGCTCTGGAATTCCTTGTGTGCACAAACTAAATAGAAACAAAACCGAACTTGTGATAAATGCATTTTTTAATACTTGAAATAAACAAGCATTTTTTTCCTCTGTACTGAAGAGTAACAGATGCAAACAACTCACCCAGATAGTTTTTCTCACTTGCTGAGCTGCATATCTTTATTCTACACACCTGTTCCTGGTCCCTGGTGCCCTTTTCATTAATTTGCCAGTGGATTTGAACCCAATCTGATTCCTGTCGTTTCCATAAAACCTTCAGTCTCTCTTGAGAACCAATATGTAGGTGAGGAAGGAGCAGTTAAAAGCAAAAATAACTTAATAACACAAAAGCTTCTCAGTAAAGCAGGCTAAACTTTCTTCATGTCTTCTTTCTTTTAATGCCTACACATCCCTTGCAGGTAGCTGCTCTTATTTTCATCATTCCACAGATGAAGAACTGAAGCTTCAAGGGGTGACAACTAGTAAGAGGCTGAGCTAGGACTTGAACAAATTTCTGTTTTGCTCCAATGCTCAAGCTTCTAATCACTGTGATAAATCGCTTTTATCAGGAAGCTTTGAAAGGAATTAGATATTTATGTTAAAAGTAGAACTATGTAGGGAAGATACCAAGGCAACGAGTCAGAGTAAGAAAGGGCACAGGAGGCCACATATGCACAGGCATATTGTGCTCTACACACCTCCAGGGCATGCCATTCATGTTATAGTCTATAGGCATGGTGCCTGTGAAGTTGTGCGGGGCACCACCTCCATGGCTACATGCCATAAATGGGAATGCGCTTTGATGTTTAAATAAGCTTCCATGGTCTTTGAGCTTGGGTCAATAAGTGGCTTCACTTGGCTAAGATTTAATTTCATCCCAAGCAAACTTGGTTGCCAATAAACACAGAAGAGACACTACTGCTAAGATGACTGCTACCCCAGTGCCTATTACAGTGGTTGAGTGCAAGGTGTCCAAGTATCATACCCAGAAAGCAACTTCCCCTAGAGTGCTCTTCCTGGGGATAGATCATTTTCAGGTGGGTTTGGCCAAGTGCTAGCTCCTTCTTCTCCTTTTGAACCTCTAAATGCAGGAGTGCAGAGAGCCCAGTATTCCAGCATCTCTTCTGCCTATCCTCATTCTCAAGGTTAACTCCTGTTGGCCCATAGCTCAAATGCCATCCAGATACAACTCCAAAGTTCTATATCCATCCTTATCCTCTCCTTGAACTCCAGATTCTGTATCTATGAAATCAGACATCCCCACTTGGATATATAATAGGCACCTGAAACTCAATACAATTTAAAATATATACATAAGCAACAAAAGCAACAATAAATAACTCGGATTACATCAAAGATCCCTTCACAGCACAAGAAACAATCAAAAAAAATGTAAGGCAACCTCCAAAATCAGAGAAAATATTTGCAAATCATATACTTGAAATGGGTTAATATCCAAATATATGAGGAACTCATACACCTCAATAGCAAACCCCCCAAACAGTAATAACAACAACGATAATAATAATCCATTGAGGAAGGCACGTGCTGTGATGAGCACTGGGTGTTATATGCCACGAATGAATTGTTGAACACTACATCAAAAGCTTATGATGTACTATATGTTGGCTAACTGAACATAAATTTTAAAAATTTAGAAAATTAGCAAGGGATCTGAACAGATATTTTTCCAAAAAAAGACATGCAAATGGTTAATAGGCAGGAATATGAAAATGTACTCAATATCATCAATCACCAGGGAAGTGCAAATCAAAAGCACAAGATATCACCTCACAGATGTTAGAATAGCTATTATCAAAAAGACAAGAGATAACAAGCCCTAGCAGTTATTTGAAGAAAAGAGAACCCTTGGACACCACTGGTGGGAATGTAAATTGGTATAGCCACTATGGAAAAAAGTATGAAGGTTTCTCAAAAAATTAAAAATAGATATATACCATATGCTCAAGCAATCTCATTTCTGGGTATATCCAATGGGAATGAAATCAGTATGTCAAAGAGATATCTGCACCTCTATATTCAGTATATTCACAACATCCAAGACATGGAAACAACCCAAGTATTCATCAATGAATGGATAAGAAAAATGAATATTATTCAGTCATAAAAAAAGGCCGTCCTGCCATTTGCAATGATGGAGATGAAATTCCACTGAATTATTTCAGAGTGCATCCTAGACAGGCTATTTCATCTGTAAACATTTCAGAATGTATTCTAAACTATAAGGATTCAAAAACCCCACAATACCATTAGCACATCTAAAAAATGAGCAAGAGCTTCTTAATTTTATCAAATATCCATCAGGAATCACTATGTGTTCCCCTCCAGTCCTAAAAGTATTTTTTTTTAAGAGAAGAAATTTCTTTTTTTTTTTTTTAAGATTTTATTTATTTATTTGACAGAGAGAGATCACAAATAGGCAGAGAGGCAGGCAGAGAAAGAGGGGGAAGCAGGATCCCGGCTGAGCAGAGAGCAGGATGTGGGACTCGATCCCAGGACCCTGAGATCATGACCTGAGCCAAAGGCAGAGACTTAACCCTCTGAGCCACCCATGCACCCTAAAAGTATATTTTGACAATTTATTTTCTGACTGCATTCCCATCATATCCTTTCACACGGCCCTTTTCCCTTGTTTCTGTAACAGTTAGATAGAGAGGCTTGATCAGAATCAAGTTTGAGTTCTTTTTTTTTTTTTTTTTTTTTTTTTTGGCAAAACTACTTTGTAGGTAGTGGTGTGTACTTCTATTGTGAGCTCTGCTATATCTAATGGTCTTCTTTTTGTGATGTTAGTGGCTGTTGATGATCATTGCCTACATAGAGAAATTCATTAGCAATTATAAAGTGGTAATCCTCTGACTCTGTCATTCCTTTTAATAGTAGCTGAAATACTTGGGTGAAGAGAAACTTCTCAGTAGTTTGTACCATTGGGCACTTGGGTGGCTCAGAAGGTTAAGCCTCTGCCTTTAGCTCAGGTAATGATCTCAGGGTCCTGGGATCGAGGCCCACATCTGGCTCTCTGCTCAGCTGGGAGCCTGATTCCTCTCTCTCTGTCTGCCTCTCTGCCTACTTGTGATCTCTCTCTCTCTGTCAAATAAATAAATAAAATCTTTAAAAAAATAGTTTGTACAATTAATACATGTATTTGAATATTTGAGGCAAATTTCTTTTAGAAATGGAAGGATACATTTTTGATGCTTTCCTTTAATTTACCAGTTTTCAAAATACTCAGATGGCTCTCTGGTGTTATTTTCATAATCAAAGCAGTCATCAAGTAACTGTTTTAAAGTCACTTTAGAAATTTTCATATGACTATGGCTTAACTCTACCCTATTAGGTTCAAGTATATCATTTGGTTTTATTTTCTTCAAATTTAGCAAAGTAGAGATAAATATGTAGGGAATGCTATCATTTACGCAAGAATGGTGGATGTGTGTGTGTGTTTGTGTGTGTGTATACACACATATATATAAATTATCGGAAGAATAAACCAAAAAAGGGGGAAGGACAAAATAGCATGGAAGAGGAAACGAAAAAGGCTATGTTTTTATAGATCTGACTTTAGAACTATGCATACATGTTACCTAATTAACAAATAAAATAAATTACATACAAAGCAATCCCTAAAACTCAAAAGACAAAAGTTTTTTTTTTTAATTTTTAAAAGATTTTATTTATTTATTTGAGAGCAAGAAAGCGTACACAGGGGTAACAGCAAACTCCAGTAAGGGAGCCTGAGGCGGGGCCATCTCAGGACCCTGGGATCATGATCTGAGCCGAAGGCAGATGCTTAACTGACGGTGTCACTCAGGCACCTCAAGGATACAACTTTTGAGAGTTATTTCCAGCACTTCGCGGCTGGGAAGCCCTCGGCAAGCTATTTACTAAGCCTCAGTTGATTCATCTCTAAAATTGGAATAATTATAGCAACTCCCCCTCACTGAGTTAATATGAAAATTAAATCATGCACATTAAATATATTTAGCACAGTACCCGGCACAAGACCAGTCTCTAAAGTATATCAGCTGCTATTTGTCATCCTAAAGCTAGGAGCAGAATAATTTGGAATCAGGTATCCATTTTACGTAAAGATTCTCCTTAAGATGCTTCTCAATATGGAAATCCTCCAAGATATTTAAATATTTCATTTATAAAAATGTAGTTTTTCAGAAATGGGGCTATTACAATCTTGAGAAAGCAAGCTGTAGTCTTCACCAACCAAGCACAAAGAATCTGCTGAGAGCTGGACCTTGGCACTAACTTCACCGCACTCTAGTGAAGGAGAGGCAGTGTTCACCCCACTCTAAGGACCTTCCTGCCTGTTTGAGCAGAGGGAAGCTTCTAGAACTCCACACACAAAAGAGCAGGGCTTTTGGGGAAAGTGAAACTGGACTAGACCTCTGACATGTTTCTGCGCCATTACTCATGTGCTCATGAACACTGCCTCCTCCCATCGTCAGGCTGAGGGGGTCAGCATATGGCAGGGATGTTCCTGAGAGCCATTCCTAACTTAGCATGTCTTGAGATAACTACAAACCAAAGTGAATTTGAGCCACATAAAGTGTCCCATTAAACCCAGACTAATTGGGTTAGATCCAACTTTCTCTGTTTGTTTGTTTGCTTAAAGGTTTCATTTATTTATTTGTCAGAGAGACAGACAGCATGCAAACATGGGGCATGACACACAGAGGGAGAAGCAGGCTCCCCTCTGAGCAAGGAGTCCGATGTGGGACTCGATCCCAGGGTCCTGAGCAGAAGGCAGATGCTTAACTGACTGATCCACCCAGGCATCCCAACTCATTCTTTACCTGGATCATAAAGTTGCTTTTGAGACAGGGGAAAATAGTATGCAGGGAGAAGGTGGTAGGAACTGAGTGGAGACAAAAGCTTTAACCAATTTCAGGTAAAATGCTGTGTTTTTATGAATTTATAAAAACATATGACCATATAAGCACATTGTTGGGGATCCTCCCAGGGCCTTGGAAGGGCGTCTGCAAATGAGGGACCTTGTGCTTTAAGCTTTGTCAGCTTCATAGTAGATCTGCCTCTGCTTATCAGAAAGCTTAGTTTTCAGAAGATTTTCTGGGAAATCCTTTTTATAGAACTGCACGTCATTTCTCAATTTATTAGTCTGTGGGATGAGGTATTTCCATGTCCAGTTTTCTAAAAATGGAGTGATGCCTGCATTTAGGAGCTAAAAGCTATGTGAGGTGGCTGATGGGGGTGAGGGGGTGTAGCACCAGCTGTTTCCAGAATAGTTCTGAGGGTGCAGCAGCCATGGCAGGGGCCAGGTCTGAGCAAGGCGGTAGCACTCTAGGAGGACAGGCACCCCCCCCACAGGCTGGTGGAATCAGTTAGCACCATAGCAGTTAACAAAGACAACATGGTTGTTCCTGAACAACCTCCGCCTCTCTACACCCCCACCACACATCCCCAGTCCCCCACATCCACTCCATCTCACTCCACCGCACCCCCTTGCCAGATAGCTATAATTACACTGACCGGGTTTAGCTAGAGAATTTTGGATGCATTCCCATTGTGGCCTTATAGATATCCCCTGTTATCATGACTTGGGCCGCTAGCCAGGAGAAGCACCTGGTCTAATTTTATTTATCACTAGATCCTTAATATCCTCTGGGAGCGTCAGGACGCTTCATTCCAGAGACTGCACGAATGAAGAGTATTATTGCAAATTACTCATCTCAGACCTGAGCCCAGACTTCTGTTTTGCATTTTTTATAAATGGTTAAAAGGTTAGCTTTGGTTAGATCAGTTAGAATCATAACATTTTAAGTTTCACCCAAGGTTCAAGGTACCAGCTTTTGAAACTCATGATTTCAGAATATCAGGAAGCGACGAATGAATTAATTAGAAATTATTATTAGAATTAATGAAGCTTTTGGAATAGCCCTTGTGAGCCCTGTAACAAAATCCTTTTTGTTCAGATTTCAAGAAAATCACCCAGAACACGGCTCAAAGTTCCTTAGATGCCTATCTCTGTAATGAACAGGAGGCTTGAAAATGTGCCCTGGTTCTACAGCAGACTTTATTGCTTTTCAAGATGAAAATATTTTTAGCTTACAAAAAAACAAGCACCCTCATTTCCCTCTCTAATTCCTATCCCTCCGACAGAAACATACAGTGAAAGAACAAGTCAGCTGGGTGGACTCTTAGTGGCTTCCTGTGGTTGTGACTCTATCGTGGGACAGAAAGGATATTCAGAAAGAAAAAGTGAGATTTCATTTGTACTTTCATAAGGAAGGAATGTGATGCAATCTGCACATAACTTTGTAAGGTATATCTGTTGGTGCAGGAATGGGCCGCAGAATAACTGCACTTACGCAATTATTTGTACAATAGCTGTTTTCTCTACTAGATTGAAAACTTCACGCTGGCTAGCCTCAATTTCACATGGGCAAGTTTACCTCTATGTCCTTAGACTCTAACACAAGATGAATGCCAAAAATATATATTGAACAAGCACTATCAAGGCTCCAAAGAGTGATTTTTTTTTCAAATAGAAAAACCAAGCAAAGCACATAAACTTTTATTTTACAAAAGAAGAAATAAAAAATGACTAATAAACATTTGAAAGAAGAGCTCAACTTGATTACAAAGAGTGATTAAAAAAAAAAAGCATAACGGGGTGCCTGGGTGGCTCAGCCCATTGAGCCTCTGCCTTTGGCTCAGGTCATGATCCTGGGGTCCTGGGATTGAGTCCCATGTCTCCCCAGGCTCCCTGCTCTGTGGGGAGTCTGCTTCTCCCTCTCCCTCTGCCTGCCACTCCCACTTTGTGCACTCTCTCTCTCTGTGTCAAATAAATAAACAAAACCTTTTAAAAAATTTAAACATTAAAGAAAATTTTAAAAACATAACGAGGCTCACATTAAAAAAAAAGTCCAATGACTTTTAGGGAAGAAAACGTAACTTTTTTTTGAAGGTTTTATTTATTTATTTGACAGAGAGAGCGATCACAAACAGGCAGAGAGGCAGGCAGAGAAAGAGGGGGAAGCAGGCTCCCACTGAGCAGAGAGCCCAAGGTGGGTCTCCATTCTAAGAGCCTGAGATCATGACCTGTGCTGAAGGCAGAGGCTTAACCCTCTGAGCCACCCAGGTGCCCAAAAACATAACTTTGATAGTTTTTCAAAATTTTGCAATAATATCACACTTACAGAAAAGTTTTAAATGTCATACAAAATTCCTGGGTGCTCTTCATCCAAATTCCCCAATTCCCCAAATTTTAACATTTACCACATTTGCTTAAATATATATATGGGAGAATAAGTTGCAGGCATGCTGCCCTTTTATCTCTGAATACTTCAGGGTGTACTTCCTAAGAACAAGGACATTCTTTTACATAACTATCACATGATTATCAAAATCAGAAGATTAACAGTGAGACAATATTATCTAATCTACAGACAATATTAAACATTTGTTCATTAACTTAATATATCCCATAGTAAAAGAAAAATAATTTTTAAGGATCCAATCCAGGACTACACACTGCATTATAATATCTCTTTAATTCCTTTCAGTCCAAAACGGTCTTTCCTACTCTTTCATGACCTTGACATTTTTGGAGAGCATGGGCCAATTATTTTGAAGGAGGCCCTTCAACTCAGGTTTATCTGATGTTCCTTCATGATTAAATTCAGATTTTTGTCTCTTTGGCAGGATCAGCAGGTAAGTGATGTTGTATCCTTTACAATGCATCATATCAAGAGGCACAGATGATAGTTTGTTCCATTCCTAATGATGATAACTTTGATCCCTTGAATAAGGTGATGTTTGCCAGTCTTCTCTACTATAAAGTTATTATTTTCCCCTTTGCAATTCCCCTTTGTAGTTAATAAGTATATTGTGGGGAGGAACTTTGAGGCCATATAAATATTCTGTTCCTCATCAGAGTTTCAACTGCTCACTTTAGCATCCATTAATAATTTTTGCTTGAATTATTACTACGATACTTGCTAAATACTGATTTTCTAACTCTATCATTTGCTCTACATTTTTTGGTTGGCATTCTACTATTAGAAAACTGTTATGTCACTCCTCTGTTTAACTGATGTATTTATCTATATTAACATGGGCTTTAATTATTGTTTTCAGCATTGGGGTTATAATCTGTTAATATCATTATTTATTTGATGTGCATAGTCTCCCAGATTAAGTTGGCTCCCATGTTGTTTTGATATGGCCCACTACTTCTGAGCATTACCCTCCTCTGTAAGATAACAGTATGCTCCAGGTTCAACCCAAACCTTTTCTGCCCAGCCCTAAAATCAGTCATTTTCTCAGGAGCCCAGGTTCCTTTAAGTGGAGAATGGTCTCAGATTCACTTTTAAAATAAAGCAAAAGCAAAACAGAGAAAACGCAACTACTCAATAAATGTAATAAATATTTTAAATATTGTCTGATCAATGCCATTGCCAGTTAAACAAAGAGACACAAAGTTAGATTCATTAAGACTGTATAGTCCATTACAGTGTGTAATGATAAAGGATCATCACATTGGACTATTCAATTAATGATGTTAATGGTTTCTTAAATACTAAAGTAATCAACTTAGTTCCTTCTCACAATTAAAAAATATAAGCTCTCCATATATTAATGTCTTACTTATGAAAACAAAACAGAATACTAGAAGAAAATTTTGAAAAACAGCTTTAGAATAGAGCTTCTGTAAGAGTTCCTAAATAGGCACAAAGCTTATTGTGCCTGTAAGCACAAGACAACACAAGCTCATAATTGTCACATCTTTTTGGTAGACTCTTCATTACTGTGCTCAATCCACCTGTTACTGTCAAATTCTTCATCTCAAAGTCCACCTTGTCTGATGTTCATATTTGTACAACAGTTTGCTTCTGATTGGTATATTTGCAGCATGTCTTCTTCTGTCCCTTTATGCTCATTTTCTATCAGTTCATTGAGGTTGGACTCCTGTGAGCAACATATACCTGCATCTGTACCTCGTCAATATCTATTTTACGTTAATACCAACTTACTTCTGGCAAAAAATAGCAACTTTGCTCTAGTAAAGCTCTATTTCCTCCCCCTTCCTTTGCACTTTTGTTATCATATCTATATTAACTCAGTTAATACCAGGTTATAAATATTGCTTTAAACACATATATACTTGCATTTGAGTTACTGTCTGATGTCATTCCCTTTGGGCATGAGAATTTTCTTTGGTATTTCTTTAGGCAGATCATCTCAGCATTTGCTTATCTGGAAATGTTTTGATTTCATCTTCATTTCAGAAGGATAGTTTTGCTGGATATAGAAATGTTAAGGATAGTTTTCCTGGAAATTGAATTCTTTTTTTTTTTTGTAAAGATTTTATTTATTTATCTGACAGAGAGCTAGATCACAGGTAGGCACAGAGGCAGGCAGAGAGAGAGGAGGAAGCAGACTCCCTGCTGAGAAGAGAGTCTGATGTGGGCCTCAATCCCAGGACCCTGAGATCATGACCTGAGCTGAAGGCACAGGCTTTAACCCACTGAGTCACCCAGGCACCCTGGAAATTGAATTCTTGACTGACAGTTTCTTGTTTGCATTTTAAATATGTCATTCCACTGCTTTCTGGCCTCTTTGTTTCTCATGAGAATTCAGCCATTAGTGGTACTTTTGTTTCCACTGGTACATAAGGAGTGGTTTTGCTGCCATCAAAAACTATCTCTTGGGACACCTGGATAGCTGAAATGATACAGCATGCAACTCGTGATCTTGAAATCATGAGTTCAGGCTCCATTCTGGGTGTAGAGTTTACCTTAAAAAAAATTATCTCTGCCCTTTTCTTTCCTCAATTTGACTATTAAATGTTTAAATGTGGTCCTTTTTGTAGTTATTCTGCTTAGAGTTGATTGAGATTCTTTTATCTTTAGGTGAGTACCTTTTTTTTTTTTAAGATTCTATTTATTTATTTGACAGAGAGAAACACAGAGAGAGAGGGAGCACAAGTAGGGGGAGTGAGAGAGGGAGAAGCAGGCTTCCCACCAAGCAGGAAGCCCATGATGCGAGGCTCAATCTTGGGACCCTGAGATCATGACCTGAGCTGAAGGTAGATGCTTAATGACAGAACCACCCAGGTGCCCCTAGGTGAATGCTTTTCTTCAGATTTGGGAAGTTTCTGGTTATTATTTCTTCAGATTATTTGCTACTCTTTCTTTTCTCCTTCTTGGATTCTCATCATACATTTGTATACATATTGGAACAATTAACATTGTCCCACAAATGTCTGAAGCTCTATTTATTTCTCTTTGATCTTTCTTCTCTCTCTTCTTTAGAATGGATCATTTTATTTGATCTACCTTCATGTTAATGATTCTTTTTTCTTTCCTCTTAAATCTGGCATCAAACCCATCTAGTGAATTTTTTATTTTAATTTTTGTATTTTGTAATTCTAGAGTTTCCATTTGGTTCTTTTCTTACATAGTTTTAATTCCTCTTTTGAGACTCCCTCATCATTGACTCAGCGCCAGTATATTTTCCCTTAATTCTCTGAATATATTTATCATCGCTGCTTTGAAGTCTCTGCTAAATTCAACATCTTGGCCCATATAGAGACAGGTTGCACTGGTTGCTTTATTCCTTAAGCATGGATCACACTGTCCTGTATTTTACAGGTTTAGTAATTTTGGTTTAAAATTGGGCTTTTCATGGGGCCCCTGGGTGGATCAGTCCTTGGGCATCTGCCTTTTCCTCAGGTCGTGGTCCCAAAGTTCCGGGATTGAGCTCCACATTGGGCTCCCTGCTTGGCGGGAAGCCTGCTTCTCCCTCTCACTGCCCCTGCTTGTCTTCTCTCTCTAGCTGTGTTTCTGTCAAATAAATAAATAAAATCTTAAAAAGAAAATGGGCTTTTTAGATAATATTTTGCAGTGACTTAATTCTATTTTTCTGGGTTCTCTCTCTCTCTCTCTCTCTCTCTCTCTCTCTCTCTCTCTCTAGTAACTAGCCTGTACTTGCACTATGGAATCTCTCCACAGTGTGCAGTCACTGGTATGTCTGCTGGCTTCCTACTCTGATTTTAATTCTTTTAAGCCTGGCCTCCTAGGGGTCATCTCATGCCTGTGTAGCTCAGTGGTTAGCCAATGATTTGCACAGAAGTTATTCATGAACACGTCCAACCTATAAAGCTTCCATTCTCTACCTATCAATCTGTGTGTAGGTTGGAGAGTGCATTTAACGCTGCAACCACTTTCAAGTCTCCCCTGGCTTTCACTTTTTTTTTTTTTTTTAAAGATTTTATTTATTTGACAGAGAGAAACACAGCCAGAGAGGGGACACAAGCAGGGGGAGTGAGAGAGGGAGAAGCAGGCTTCCCGCCGAGCAGGGAGCCCGATGTGGGACTCGATCCCGGGTCTCCAGGATCATGACCTGAGCCGAAGGCAGTGGCTTAACCAACTGAGCCACCCAGGCGTCCCCGGCTTTCACTTTTTACCAGGCTCTCCTAAGTCTCTTCCGGTCAGCGAGGTAGTGTGTGGAAAGTTCAGCTCACTCCTCTTATGGTGCTCCCATTTTCAGAATCTCCTTGCTAAATATGTCTCGTCCACTGCTCACATTTGCTGGAACAACAACCTTAAACTAGCAAAGCTGTGGGCTCTCTCCTTCTGTTCCTACAGAGCCTGCCATCATTAGCTACTCTAAAGACACTGGCAAAAATGTAAATAAGTAGTAAAAATATGGCAAAAGGTATCTTTTCCTGTGCTTTCTAAATGTTAATAATTATATTAATATTTTTATGCAAGAGCATTTTCTGACAGTATATGGGGTTTCCTGAGTTGCAGCATCATATTGGGGCCAGTCATAGAGTATAAAGAAAAATGGAGTATTTTTTGGATCCCAATGCGGGTTTTGAACTCATGACCCTGAGATCAAGACCTGAGCTGAGATCAAGAGTCAGACACCCTGAAATGAATATTTTAACTGTAGATATGATGAACTCTCTAAAATCCAATAATTATTTATTATGGCTTTTAAAACTAGAAATGAAAAAGCTACAGAAGCGCCTTACAAAGGAAATTATTGTACTTTCATTGGCTGGAAAAGCACACACAATAGGAGAGGGACTAATACAACCTCGTACAGTTCACATTGCTGAAAGACCGCTGCATGGAAAGTCAGTGACAGAAATCACAGAACTTCCATCTTGCACTGATTCCATAACTCAAAGTAAAGTTGAACGTTTACCTGAAAACAAACCTACACAGATGCCTAGACTTGCAGTCTTGCTTATGATCAAGTTCAGTACCAACTGCCCATCAGAGATCATCTGTTATGTGAATACAATAAACACAAGTGGCACTGAAGTCTTCAAAGTGTTAAGTAACATTTTTGAATGGCTTGGTTTCTACAGTAACAACTGTTGACATCAGTTCAGATGGTGTAAAAGCCACGGCGGATATAACTGCTGGTGCTTCCACAGGAATCTAAGCGATGGCTACACTAGTAGATTCTTCCCCACCACGCACTTTTGAGAAAACAATTTTTTTTTACTGAAGAACATCCTCGATGAAGCAGTAAAAATTACTAATTTCATAAACTCTCATTCCTTGAGTACACACACAGATTTTTTTTTAAAAGATTTTATTTATTTGACAGCGAGAAACAGCGAGAGAGGGAACACAAGCAGGGGGAGTGAGAGAGGGAGAAGCAGGCTTCCCGCGGAGCAGGGAGCCCGATGTGGGACTCGATCCCGGGTCTCCGGGATCATAACCTGAGCTGAAGGCAGTCGCTTAACCAACTGAGCCACCTAGGCGTCCCTACACACAGATTTTTTTTTTTTTGAGTACACACATTTTTAATATTCTGTATTGAATGGGAAGTGCACTAAAACACTTCTGCTGCCGTCTGGAGGAAAAGCACTGTTAGCGGTGGTTTGAAATGAGAGCTGCCCTAGCGTCTTTGCTTATAGAACACCATTTGAAAGAAGGACCGACAGACCAACTTTGGTTATTCAGACCTGAGCATCTGGCAGACATTTTATAAAGAATGGACAATGTGATTCTATTTGACAGGAGATATTTGTGAGCTATTTTAAGAAAATAAAATTCAAGCTTTGTGGGTGCCTGGGTGGCTCAGTCTGTTGAGTGCCTGCCTTCGGCTCAGGTCATGATCCCGGAGTCCTGGGATCGAGCCACGCATCGTGCTCCCTACTCAGCAGGAAGCCTGCTTCTTCCTCTCCCACTCCCCTTGCTTGTGTTCCCTCTCTGGCTGTGTTTCTCTGTGTCAAATAAATACACAAAATCGTTAAGGAAAAAAAATAATGCTTTGCTGCAGAACTTAAAATTTGGGGAAATTTGTATTTGCTCCCATGAGCTTGATAGTTTCCCAATACTTAAAGACCTCTGACAAGATTAACGGTGATACTAACATACACGATTTTTTTTTAAACTTGTATACAGATCCTCTTCAACTTGTAATGGGGTTATGTTCTGATAAAGTCATTCTAAGTTGAAAATATCATAGGTCAAAATGCAGTTAATAGATCTAACCTCCCAAACATCACAGCTTAGCCTAGCCTACCTTAAATGCACTCAGAACACTAATTGCCTACACTTGGACAAAATCATCGAACACAAACCATATTCTATAATAAGGTCCTGAATATCTCATGTAATTTATTGACCACTGTACAGAAAGTGAGAAAAAGAATGGTCACAAGAGCACAGAATGGCTTTAAAAGCATTGACTGTTTATCTTTATGACTGCCTGGCTGAGGGAGATGCATTCACTGCCCCTGCCCACATTACCAGAGAGTATATACTATGTTGCTAGCCTGGAAAAAGATCAAAATTCAAGTATGATTTCTGTTGAATGTGTTTCCTTTCATAATTTCTCAGTGAAGATTTCTAGCGAATGTTCTAGCATCTTGTCAAAAGCTAGGGTTTGTTCCTCTCAATCCCATTTAGCATTTTCCCTTCTGGCTAGTTCCATCCAAAGTTTGGCCTGGACCTCACCAACAAGCATGTGGACTAATAGATAGAAATCTAAGAAATAAGACTGCTAAGTTTGAATAAGTGTATTAAATTCTTCAGCAAACTTATGTGGGTCCTCAGTCACTTTGGGAAACTCTTTTAACTATGGCTTGTAATTCAGCCTTAGTCCAGAGAACACATGAAACCTGAGGTTTATTTGGATCCTTGAAGATTTAATTTTAAACAGCAGGTTTTAATAGGTTTAGGAGAAGAGAGTGTGGGGATTGATTCTGAAGAAAAGAGAAGTTCAGCAGAAAAAAGGAGGAAAATGGTGCTGGAGGCAGGGCCTGAGCACAGGGCGGCTGCTCTGTGTCTGTGGATGAAGATGAGGGAGAGGAAAAGAGGTCTCAGAAGCCATTTTGACTCCTTTCAATTGTTTGCCTTAGTTGATTTAGAAATTGTATTTTTCAGGGATGCCTGGGTGTCTCAGTTGGTTAGGTGTCTGCCTTCAGCCCAGGTCATAATCCTGGGCTCAGCCCCGCATCGGGGATCCCTGCTCAGCAGTCCGCTCCTCCCTCTCCCTCTGCCTCTTCCCCTTGCTCATGCTCTCTCTCTCTCTCTTCCAAGTGAATAAATAAAAAATCTTAAAAAAAAATAGAAATAGTATTTTGCAAATAGGCAAACTTAGAACCCTGTAAACATATGAAAGCCTGGAAATACCATTTAAAATAGGCCATTGCATTCAGCTTTCCCCCCTTTTTCTTCTCTTCTAAGAACCCTCAGCTTTCTAATTTAATTTTGGGTAAAACAAGTTTGGGGAGATGGAAAATTCCCCATAATGGAGGCTGATGTCCTAAATTACTTTTTGTCAAGTTAGTCCATTTAGTTTTACATGTGCATGAGGGGGTAGGAGAGTTTTTAGACATAAAACTGGCCAGTGTCCCAGTAAGGGGAAGAGGGGCACCTTCAAAGCATTTTAATGACTGGGTTTCCATTTCTTCAAGGATTTTCTCTAAAGCAAAGGGAACAATTCCTCAACAGCAGTTCTAATGGGAAGAACCTAGTTCCAGAAGGAATCAGACAGACCAAAGGCCAGCATGGTGTCAATAGGAACAGTCCAATCCCAAAAAGAAGTCAGACTGAAGGCCATCCAACTGTCACAGTTCCAACAGGAGCAGTTCCACTCTGAAAATGAGCCAGACTGAAGGGCAAACAAGTCCCATCAGAGAAAAAACCAAGTAAGGCCTTAAAACAGATCCTGAATGGGGGATGCCTGAGTGGCTCAGGTGGTTAAGCATCTGACTTGTGCTCAATTCATGATCTCAGCCCCCCCACCCCAGGCTCCCCACTCAACGGGGGAGTCTGCCGTCCCTCTGCCCCTGCCCCCACGCTCCTGCGAGTGCACATGCGTACACTCTCTAATAAATACATAAAATCTTAAAAAACAAACAAAAAAAACAGATCCTGCATAGAGCCTGGAAAACTCAGACACACATGTAGAGCCTGAAATCCAAGAGAAAACTTACCCTTAAACTCCAGGGTCAGTGAGAAAGCAGTGAGCCCACTTGAGTACTGGCATCCGTTTACTCACCAAGCTTGGAGCTGTTGGGGGCCCTCTATGGACCGCACTTCTCATCATCAAGTAATGTTAACCTGAAAAAACAAAACTGCCGGTTACCTTAGCAGCAAAATAGATTTATTTGGAACAGCAGAGATTGTATCATAGAATAAGCAAGCTGCAGGAGAACAGAGTCAAAACCATAGGAGAGATCGCTCTTTTACAGAGGAAAGAGGGGGGCAGTTGGGAGGGCTGTTATAAGCAAAACTCAATTGGAGGGGCACCTGGCTGGCTCAGTTGGTATAGCATGCGACTGCTGCTCTCAGGGTTATGAGTCCAAGCCCCACATTGGGCACAGATGGAACTTAAAAAAAAAGTCCATTGGAAGAAACTGGGAGTTCAGAGTATAACAGCTTTTCATCATTAGCTGAGCTGTGATTGGCTCTCACTGGCAAGACTGTTGCTGGGGAAGAGGAAAACCTCTGTCTACTGCCAGGCCGATCAGGTAGTATCGAGAGGCCAGGTCCTCCCTTCCTGTTGGGTCTGCAACTGACATCAAGCAGTAGTCACCAGAACTGTCCACCCCCGACCTGCCTCTGACTCCATCCTGCCACTTGTGAGGGCTACAGAAGCAGCAGGGTCCTCAGGAGACAGCCAGGTTTCAGGAAGGTGACGGGAACTTTCAGAGAAGAGGCTGAGGTGAGAACAGGGACTGTCAATCCCATCAGACCCAACAAATATTATGTACTGCCCCTTTACTATTTTGAAATGGCATTCAGAGACAATATAACCTATGTACAAAGATGCTTTTTAAAAGTGAATCTAATGCCTGAGTGACATACAAAGAAGAATTAAAAGTAGAGTATCTTTTGGGGAGCCTGGGTGGCTCAGTTGGTTAAGGGACTGCCTTCGGCTCAGGTCATGATCCTGGAGATCGGGGATTGAGTCCCACATTGGGCTCCCTGCTTGGCAGGAAGCCTGCTTCTCCCTCTCTCACTCCCCCTGCTTGTGTTCCCTCTCTGGCTGTGTTTCTCTCTGTCAAATAAATAAAACCTTAAAAAAAAAAAAGACCTCAAAACATTTCAATCTTTTAGACAAATACTGTTTATAAAATTAGACAAATCTTCATGTGTTTTAAAAGTAACATTTCCAACTAAAATAATATAATTAACACATCAAATTTTCTTAAATGGTTCCAACACCATAAATAACTATTATACACAATTTTTCATGATGGTCATAAAACTTTTTTTTAAAAGATTTTATTTATTTGACAGAGAGAAACACAGCTGGAGAGGGAACACACGCAGGGAGAATGAGAAAGGGAGAAGCAGGTTTCCTGCCAAGCATAGAACCTGATGTGGGGCTCAATCTCGGGACTCTGGGATCATAACCTGAGGCAAAGGCAGACGCCCAATGACTGAGCCACCCAGGTGCCCCATACTGGTTTTAAACTTATTCCTAGGGCGCCTGGGTGGCTCAGTAGGTTAAGCATCTGCCTTTGGCTCAGGTCATGATCTCAGGGTCCTGGGTCCTGGGATTGAGACCCACATCTGACTCCCTGCTGAGCGGGGTGTCTGCTTTTCCCTCAGCCTCTGCTCTTCCCCCTGCCTGTGAGCTCTCTCTTGTTCTCTCTCTCAAATAAATACAATCTTAAAAAAAGAACAACAAGGAAACAATAGCAACAAAAAACCTTATTCCTAAACCTCACATGAAATAATTAGTCCCACAGGCTCACTTTACTTTATTGTCTCTGTACTTGGTTGTAAAGTTCCCCGAGCAGCAGTCACTTCCCGAGCTGCACGGAGCAGATGTACCATCTCAGGCCAAGTGAGGGCCTTGGCCAACCAGCAGAGTCTGGTTAAGGATTTAGGTTTCAAACTCAGAGGCTCTGGCCTGTAAGTTGGATGGTACATCTGGGCTGATGCTACCCAAGACTCACATTCACCTCCCCAACCTTGTCTTTAGGTCATGGAAATTTAAATCCCCAAATTTTCTTACCATTTCGATCACAAGTCACAAGAAATTATTCCATGTAGTCAAATTTTAAAATCTTTCCTGTAACTTCTTTCGCACCTCTTTACTAGCTGGTAGGACTCTGTGCTCTTCACCTATTCTATTTCTTACTTGTCTTGCTGATCTAATTTTTATAATCATTTTACGGACATCCCTCTTTTGCTCCCCACCCAAATCCTGTATGATTTAGCGCAGCTCCTGAATTGTTTAAATTAATTCAGCTAAATTTTGTTGAGCCCTTCCTATGGTCCAGATACTATTCAAGGCCCTGGAAATATAATATGAAACAAAACAGAAAAACAAACAACCCTACCCCACAGCTAGAGAGGGAATACAAGCAGGGGGAGTGAGAGAGGGAGAAGCAGGCTTCCTGCCAAGCAGGGAGCCCGATGTGGGACTCGATCCCCAGTCTCCGGGATCATGACCTGAGCTGAAGGCAGCCGCTCAACCAACTGAGCCACCCAGGCGCCCCAGGAACTCCCTTTCTAGTAAGACCATGACCTTCTCACCATCTTGAGCTACCACACTGAGCCAGAACTATGTCACTGAAAACCCTGGATGGCTCAAGGCCCAGAAGATAACAATGAAACAGAAGTAGTTAATATTTCTGAGGGCTTACTGTGAGCCCAGCATAATTCTAAAGGCTTTGCTTGTGTCTTTCAGGTAATCCCTCCAACAGCCCAATGTTGGGAGGTGGGTCATTTTACAGATAAGGAAGCAGGCACAGCAATGTTCAGTCATCTGCCTATGCCCCATAACTTGTAAGTAACAGGGCCTGAGTTCTAAATCAGTCCATTTTCTGGCTCATATTTAATGCCTATGCCACAGTGCCTCCTGGAGTAGTGTGAAATAAATGTTTCAAGTAAAGAAGTCCATAGGAAATTCTTGTGATCCTAATCAGCTGGTTATCTTGGTGTGTGTTGACAAATCAAAGATTTATCTCTCCTTCCTCCCCCGACCTCCTGTCCGTCTTTCTTCTGCTCTGCGTAACTGGCATGTCTGTTGATGTTTTATTCATATACTCGTAGTTTAAACCAATCGTACACCAGGTATCCAGGGACAGATTCTATCAGGACTCTTGCCCTAATTTTGCAAGCAGGAAAATGGGATTAAATTAAACTGAAAGGGAGGAGCTGTGTGATGTCTTCAGTTCATCTCCACCTATCCCTGCCAGGTGCAGACCAGAGGCAACAGATGTTCCATTGGGAAAGCCAAAGAGCCTGAATCTCGCGTGTTGGCCATCACTGACAAAAGTAGCCAGATTCAGCCTTGGTTGGATTGGTGGCAATTTCATGAGGAGTCTTCAGCAGTGACCAAGGAACCTCTCCCTCTACTTTCTGACTAAAAAAGACTGCTTTCTGAGCAGTGGGCATCAGCCAGGGTGAGACAGAATAGATGTCTCCCGAGCAGACACATGTTTAGGACTCCATGGCATTGCTTAAATGGGTAGTGTGAACGTTCATGAGGCTCTTTCAAAAAAAAAAAAAAAAATCCCTTGTTTTTGATCATCATTAACCAAAAGCCACTGCAAGAATCAGTGATCTTTTGATGTTTTTGTAGTATTGCCTTAAAGCAAAACTATAAATCTGTGTTTCCCATCCAACAGCTAAGTCTCAATCACACTAAAATGCTTTTGATAAGGAGATAAAGACGAGTAAGATGATAGAGGTTCCAGCCATTGTGATCTGAATATTGAAAAATACCAAGGGGCGCCTGGGTGGCTCAGTTGGTTAAGCCACTGCCTTCGGCTCAAGTCATGATCCCGGAGACCCGGGATCGAGTCCCACATTGGGCTCCCTGCTTGGCAGGAAGCCTGCTTCTCCCTCTCTCACTCCCCTGCTTGTGTTCCCTCTCTGGCTGTTTCTCTCTGTCAAATAAGTAAAATCTTAAAAAAAGAAAAGAAAAATACCAAGAAGGCTTTTTATACTCATGTGCTGGCAAATGCAAACAGAGCAGTGCTGGACTCCTTGTCACCCACCACCTGTACAAGGTAGGACTGGATTCAGATGTATATGAAAGAAGATCCCAAAATATCAGTGGTTCGGACAAGGGAGATCATTGGGATAATGGCCTTCAACAAATCACTCCTCCGTAATTATGCCTTTGTGTGACTTGCATAGCCCAGTGGGACACTAACATATGTGACACCAATGGAGGTTTGAAAAGCACTTGCATATCAGCATTTACCTTCTCTTTTTTTGGACCCTGAGATGGCCACATGAAGAAGCTTAGGCTAACCTATCATAGGATAAGACCAGGTGGAACACAGATGAGCCAGCTCCACTGGGGTCCCCTGGACCAGTCGGACACATAAGGCCAACGTGGACCATCCAGCTCTGGCCAGTCCTCCAGCCACACAGCTGTCCTGACCAATCAGGAGCTAAATAAGACAATTGTTTTAAGTGACTAAGTTTAAAGTGCTTTGTGATGCAGCCAAAGCTAACAAATGCATGTAATGTAGAAACTTCTTTTTTCCTTTCTTATAAATGAGAAATCTGAAGCCCAGGGATGGTATAGTATTCCACTTTATCATGGACTTCTTCCATCTTGTCATTCCCCCATCTGCAGTCAATAGCTTATACTTCATGACCCAGAATGGTTGCCAGAGCTCCAGCTGATGCAGTTTAATTTCTAGCCAGCAGGAAACAGGGTAGGGGGAGTGATGGAAGAAAAATATGTTCTTTCTCTTTATAAACATTCCCTAGAAGTTTCACATATCACTTATGCTTACATCTCGTTGACCAGAACTTAGTCATGTGGCTGTAGTCTTGGCATCATTTTCTAACAAGATAAGTTAGGAAATGTCATCTTATTTCTAGGAGCCATTAGCCCAGCTAAAAATCTGAATTGTTTGTTTTGATTTGATTTTGTACTTAAGAAGAAGGGAAACAGAATCTGGGGGGAAATGAGCAGCTTCTGCCTAACTTCTCTCTGCTGTGAATGAACTTCTGCAGCCCAGGCTTCTACTTGCCTTTGAATCCACAGCACCCCACGGCTATTCAATAATGTCTGCAGAATGTTCCTGAGGGAATGGATGATTTATTCCTCAGACTCCTAAAGGGGCACTCGCCAGTTTAGGAACTGTACCCCCCCTCCAGCAGATGGCTGACATCTTCCCACTATGAGTGATTATCCTAGATCTTATTAGAGAGGTTTCAGAAGGTCGTAAGTAAACCATGAGACTTAAAGTCAGAAATCCTGTCCCACTTATTTCTTGGGTGACACTGGAGTAAGGGCCTACCCTGCTACATCCTTGTCTTTAAAGTGAGAAGAAAAATTTCAGTCTTCATGGGAAGTCCATTCTTAACAGGTACAGAATATTTGTTTGGGGTGATAAACAGTTTTGGAAATAGGTAATGGTGATGGTTGCCACTGAAGTGCACCCTTGAAAATGGGTTCAAGAAGTCCTACCTCACAAGCTTACCCTATTTCTTCTGCGTGTGCCCCATGTGAGTTCATGGGAGAACATGACAGGAAAATTCAGAAAGGCAAAAGGGAAAAACAATCATAAAAGGGTGGTCTGGGATGGGGTGAGGGGATGAATGGCAGGCGTTGGAAGACAGTAATTACATTTTCCAGGAATGTTCAAGTCTTGTAACCAGAACCCTCTGTGGTCTCTTGGCAACATGCAGACCGTACAGAGAAATGCTAGCATGCAGAATTCGTGATGCAGTGGTTCTCTGGTGGCCTTCTGTGCAGAACTGATAGTGCTTATATTTGCAAACTCTCAAAGACTATCAATCGAGCTAGGTGAGACAGGGTTCATGCCATCTGGTCCAGACTGGTCATTCAACTTCAATTCAATCAACATTTAACAAGTGCCTATGTGCACTCACTAAGCTATTAATAAGTATTTTGGTTCTTGCCTCAGGACATAAGGTCAAATTTCACTTCCCTACTGCCTTAGCTTTGATAAATGAAAGAGCATGCTGGGTGAAAGCATCCTCCTTCCCTTTTCCTGCCTCAGTGAGTACAGAACCACATGACAAGCGGAAGCCTCTGTCACCTGTGTCTAGGGGTGGCTATAAAGGGCCGTACTTGCCACCCTGCACAAAACCTGCAGTACAACGGAGGAAAAAATTTTGTATTACGTCACAGAGACTTTGGCATTATTTCTTCCTGCAGCATTACTTAGCCTAACCTGACTATGTGTCTTGCCCTCGGCTAAGTGACTATTTTAACATAGAGACTAAATTCCAAAGGGGAGGGAGCCTGAGTGTCCATCTGGGTTATTTCTCATTGAGTGATCTTGGACCAATCAATGAACTTCTCAGTGCCTATCTCTGCCATTTGGGGGGTGGGAATAATGGAAAACCACCTTCTAGGGTTTTTATGAGGATAAAACTAGGTGAGCAACAGAGCCCAGCACACAGTAAATTTTAAAAAATGTTGGATGGTGATGACCTTATTAATTTTTGCAACAACTCTACGGAAGATTTGTTGATTGTCAAGTCACTGAGGTTTTGATACTATCACTGCAGCATAACTAGACCCTAGGCACACAAGTAACAAGACAAAGTGTTGAGATTAGAATCCAGCACTGGACCCATCACCCCACCTTTCAGGAAAATTTCTTTGTGTCTGGAAACTGTCCAGCTCAGTGTGCAGTTACTTCTCCTCTGTCTTCAGCTGCTCTCTAGAGGGTTTGTTCATTTACTCAGCTTCCCCAGTGACCAAATCCATACAGAAGATCCCCCTGGGGTGGACCCTCAGAGCCACAGCTACCAGCCCTGGTCCCTCAGTCAGAGACTGCCCTGCTCTCCTGCCTAAAAGGCTGCCCAGGAGTCAGACCCTTAGATATGGAATCCATTTGTTTCCCTTCTGCACCAGACTCGCCTTTTGGTCTGCTGAAGCCAAATGATTTATTTAAACAATTTTTTAAAAGTAACTGGTGCACAAGGTAAAAATACATCAAAGATGCAAAAGGGTATAGAGAGGTGTCTGCTCCCCAAAGGCAACTAAGGTGGGAATTTTCAATCAATGTCTTGTTTCTCTCTCTGGCTGTACCCGCGCAGGGAATGCGCTTCTGGGGCTAATATCCTTCCTGCCAGGTAGACACACCCACTGCTCTCTCTCCCCAGCAACACTCTCCTCCTGGCCTCCTAATCCTGCACATCCCGCCATGTCTATTCAAGCCACCTTCTCTATGAAGAAGTTTTTAGCAATTCCAGCTGTTACTCCTCTCTCTTCCTCCTGACAACGGTCCCATATCTGGACATTTTGTCATATCCAGCTGATCAGGTGGTAGTTTCTAATGCTCGGTGTAGCCCACCCTCACTTCCCCAACCAGCCTGAAGGCAGATCATCCATCCCTGTGGCTTTCAATACTGCCTATATCCTGATGACTTCCAAATCCACTCTCCTGAGTTTCAGACATATTTCCAGTTGAAACTGGCATCTTCCTAGTTGTCCTATGGAAACATACTAAACTGAATTCTTGCTTTGTGCCCTTAACTTACCCTACTTCTTGAATCTCCTCTCTCAGTGAATGGCATGAATATCTGTTTAGTCACCTGGACTTGAAACTTCCCACCACCCCACAGCCACTATTCCCCTACACCCCTAAATCTCCGGCAAGGTGACCACCTGTGATTCTCCACACACAGGCTTCACTTTTGTGCCTTTGTTCCTTCTATTCCCTTGACTTTCCTCTCTCCTGCTCTCCTCTGCCCAGCCCTAGCTGGACTCCTTGGTCCAGCACAACCACCACCTTCTTCATGAGACGTTTCCCACTCCCTCTAGCCCTGACCTCTGCTCTCGGGCGGAATAAACCAGTCTTTCCTCTGTGCCCTCATATTTGTCTTCTTGCTGCATATGCATCACATCAATGGTTGTATCTGCCTGAGAGTAAGCCGACACCACCCATTCATTTAGAATTCCCAGTGCCAAACTTGGTGCCTGGTTGCTGAGGAGACAATATTCAATCTATGTCTATTAGACACATACATGAATGAATGAGAGACTGCACGAATTCGATATTATATAACTTTAAAATCTGTAAACAAGGGATTGTAGGGTATAATTTTTAAGGGACCATGAAGCTGTAAAATTCCATTATTTAGAGCTCCTCGGTGTCTCTAACAGCTCCTTTCCTTCCCTCCTCTCTTCCATCGTTCCTTTCTTCCTCCATCTTTCATTCAAATAGCTATTGAGAGTTTGCTATGTGCCAGGTGCCAGACCCAGACAGGACACTGGGGAGACTACAGATAATAAGGAATCTTGTTTACTTTTAAGAAGTTCATACCTTTGTATCGCAAATCCAGATTTCAAGATAATCTACAAAGCAGTAGTAACCAAAACAGTATGGTACTAGCACAAAAACAGACACACAGACCAAGAGAACAGAATGGAGAGCCCAGAAATCCAAGTTTATGTGGTTAATTAATTTATGACAAAGGAGGCAGAATATACAATAAGGAAAAGACAGTCTCTTCGACAAATGGCACTGGGAAAACTGGACAGCTGCAGGCTAAAGAATGAAAGTGGACCACTTACTTACACCATACACAAAAAGACACTCAGAAGAGATTAAAGACCTAAACATGAGACTTGAAACCATAAAACTCCTAGAAGAAAACATAGGCAGTAATTTTTTTTGACATTGGCTTTAGTAACATTTTTTTGTATATGTCTCCTCAGGCAATGGAAACAAAAGCGAAAATAAACCATTGGACTACACCAAAATAGAAAGCCTTTGCACCATGAGGGAAACCATTGACAGAACAAAAAGACAACCTACCAAATGGGAGAAGACATCTGCAGATGATATAGCTGATAAGGGATTAATATCCAAAATATATAAAACATGAGTACAATTCAACACCTATAAAACATAATAATTTTAAATTTAAATAGAACATAAAATCTAATTTAAAAAAGAGGAGAGGTCCTGAATATACATTTTTCCAAAGAAGACATACAGATGGACAACTGCCTTATGAAAAGATGCTGCAATCACTCATAATCAGGAAAGTGCCCATCAAACCACAATGAGATGTCACCTTACATCTGTCAGAACGACTAGAATCAAAAAGACAAGAAATAGCAAGTGTTGGTAAGGATGTAGACAAAAAGGAACACTTGTGCCTGTTGATGGGATAATAGTAGAGCCACTATGGAAACAGCATGGAGGCTCCTCAAAAACATAAAAATAGAGTTAGCATATGATCCAGTAATTGCATTACTGGGCATTTACCCAAAGATAATGAAACACCAATTCGAAAAGATATGTGCACCCCGATGCTTACTGCAGCATTATTTACAATAGCCAAGATATGGAAGCAACCTAAGTGTCCATTGATAGATGAGTGGATAAAGAAGATGTGGTATATATACCATGGAATATTTCACAGACATAAAAAAGATTTGCAACAACATGAATGGACCTTTAGGATATTATGCTAAATGAAATTAAGTCTGAGAAAGACAAATACCATATGATTTTACTCATATGTAGAATCTAAAAAACAAAACAAATGAACAAACAAGCAAGCAACAAAAAAACCCAAACAGACTCATAGATACAGAGAACAAAATCATGGTTGCCAGAGGGCAGGGGGTTGTAGGAGGGGCAAAATAGGTGAAGGGTAGCTGGAGATACAGGCTTCCAGTTATGGAATGAACAAGTCACAGGCTGAAAGGTACAACATATGGAATATAGTTAGTGGTATAATAGCACTGTATGGTGACAGATGGTAGCTACGCTTGTGGTGAGCACAACATAATGCACAGAGTGATCAAATCACTATGCTGTACCCTTGAAACTAGTAACATTGCATATCAGCTATGCTTCAATAAAAATAATAATTTTTAAAAAATTTTAAAGAAACTCACAGTTTAATGGTGGGAGGAAGGGCAGAAATGTGTAATCCAGATGTCAGGCACCCACTTCCCCTTTCAGAACACAGCTTTCTTTAATTTACAGGCCAACAGGTCTAGTCCCAGTTGTCTACTATGGCTCTCTGGGTTGTCTACTATGGCTAGTATCATGCCTATTTCCCAAGTATTCCCACTCCTTCTGTGGGCCCCCTCTTTATTGCTGGTCACTACTTGAAACTGATGGTCACCTGATAGAATGAGACCGTCCCCATTGGCATCAGAAGATTGAGAGGCACAGTCTCCCTTCCCTGACCACCAGGTCCCTTAGGTCTTCCTGAGGGTACCCTTCCACACTATGCAGGTATACATGACTTCCACCACAGGAAGGTTAAAACAACTTTAGACTTAGGCACCCTTAGACGTGGACCCTTCACAGAGTGGATCTCCTGGTGAGCACTTCCCGCTTCTAACCAGGTTCCATTTGTATCTTCTCTCCCAAGCACTATCCATCTAAATCAACATCCACTTTTCTTCTTCTTTTTTCTTTAAAGATTTTATTTATTTATTTGAGAGAGAGAAGACAGTGAGTGGGAGAGAGAGAGCATACACGAGTGGAGGAGAGGGGCAAAGGAAGAGGGAGAAGCAGACTCCCCACTGAGTGGGGAGCCAGACATGGGGCTTGATCCCAGAACCTTGGGATCATGACCTGAGCCAAAGGCAGATGCTTAACTGACTGAGCCACCCAGGTGCCCCAACATCCACTTTTCTAAGAAGAGCTATCTTCCCACCTTCAAGGGGGGATATCAATCACTGAACTCATTCACCTCCCATTTTCTCCCCAAGTAATACCTAGTATGAGTTATTTACTTCTAGGTAAGGCCACAAGGCTCCAACCAACGGTCATCAAGACTCAAGAACCACATGGGGAAGGGGTTTCCGGGACCCATGGTTAAAGACGAGTGAGGATCCTATAGGTTGGATTTCCCTTTCCACATTCTACCAGCACAAGCTTTACTCCTCCTCAGCCATTTCATTAGTGGTCTGGCTAAATTAAGGAAATACATGTTTCCTGATGATGGACAATATATTTTGGACACAGCATGGTCATTGTAAACCCTTATTACAGGAGAGATTCTGCAACTGCCAGAATGCCTTGCCTATCTCTGGAGACAGTGAGCCCTATTACTTTGCAGAGCAGGACTCAGTTCCTTTTCTTCATTGGGGGACAATTTGTTTAAGAATAATGAAAGCTCCTAGGAGCTGCTCCCAGTGTTACTCCAGGCAAAATACGCTTCTGTTTGTTCATGTTCATTGTTGCAACACAAGCATCATGTGCAGTAAAGAACGTGTAGTCGGTGCTCACTTATTGCCTGTTCTCAATCTCAGTCAATCTCAAATGGTATCACCAATTACCCAGTTGCTTAGGACAAAAATCTTGGGCTCATTCCCCATGCCTGCCCCTATATCCCAGTCTAGGGTCAATTTTGTTTCTCTATCTCCAGAATGCATTCTAAATTTGACCACTTCAATCAACCACCAGATTTACTCTGTGATATTTTTATTTCCCTTACTACCTCCCATGATATTGTACATCTATAGGTGATCCTCATTATTTTTGGATTCCGTTTGTGTGAATCCATCTACTTGTTAAAATTCATTTATGATCCGAAAATCAATTCTTCTGGTGCTTTCGTGGTCTTTCACAGAAACCCATAGAGAAAAAATTTGAGTCACCTGCTAAGTGCATTTCCAGCTGGGGTCAAACATGGCAACCCTCTGCCTTCTTGTTTCAGCTCTTATCCCAGAAGCGAGGGTCTTTTTATGGTCTATTTAGTGCCATGTTTTCACATGTTTGTGCCCTTTTGTTGGTGTTTTACTGGTTAAAATGACCCCAAGCATAGTGCTGAAATGCCGTCTGGTGCTCTGAAGTGAGCAAGCCGTGGTGAGCCAGATGGAGAAAATACACGTGCTTGATAAGCTTCATTCAGGCCTGTAGTTAGAGGTACAGGGCTGTTGGCCGTGACTGCAATGTTAGCAAATTAGTAATATATATTGCATAAGGTGTCTATAAACAGAAAAACAAACAAAACAAGGTTATATATTAATCAGTTAATGAAAATGTGACTAGAGACTCGAAGAACCTAACCCTGTATATTTCCCACAGAAACCATGGTTCACGGTGACTTTATACAATGTAACTGCCGCAAATAAGAAGAATCAACTATATTACTTTGGTTTTTTTTTTTTTTTTAAGATTTAATTTATTTTAGAGAGAGTGTGCAAGCGAGCAGGGGGTTGGGGGAGAGGGACGAGCAGACTCAGTGTTGAACACGGGGCTCCATTCCACAAACCTGAGACCATGACCTGGGTCAAAACCAAGAGTCAGAAGCTCAACAGACTATACCACCCAGGCGCTCCATATTAATTTATTTGTTATCTGACTCACAGCCAAAATGAAAACTCAGTGAGGGCAGAAACTCTGCCTTGCCTGGAATGATGCCTGGCACACAGAAAGTATTTAATAAATACTTACTGAATCAATGAATGAGTTAGGAGACATTTTGTCTGGACCTCAGGCAATGGAAAAAAATCGCTAAAACTAAACAGTTCCTGAATATAAGTGACAAATTACAGTCATATTAGCCATATCTATGATGATCACGATAGAAACTACAGGTATTTTCAAATCACATTACAGTTGTAGAAAACTTTGAAATATAGTTTTATACTTATCAATACTTTGAAATATAGGAGGTATTTTGCTTACCAGCAAATATCATTATTTTAATGTGTTAATAAAGGGACATTTCTGTACCATACATTTTAATAATTATATTGAACATAATTGATTTCCTTTGTAACCTTGTGGTTTTTATTTTCTGCATCTAAGACATTAAACATTAAGATGTTCTGAGAAGAGATCCACAGGCCTCACTAGACTATCAATGAGATCCATGGCACAAAGGACCTTAAGAACCTTGGACTACCTTCAGGTCAAGACCACATTCAGGTCATATAGCAAGGCTCATGAAGCCACTTAGAACTGGGATCTACACCCAAATCTGCCTGCAAGCATCACCACAGACCACGCCCCCCCTACAAAGACACTCCTCTGGGCATCTCCTCAGACATCTGGAAGTACGCTGGCAGAAAGTTTCCAGAGGATTCCAGAAAGTGTGTCCATGTGCAGAGTTTCTCACAGAGGCTGGAGGGCATTGCTCTTCCAAGGGTGGTCTGAAAACTGTTATTGATCAAAGACGAGAAAAGAACAGAAATTGAGAGTTAAGAGTTTAGAAACCTTTTTAGGAATTTGAATCTAACAATAATAACTAGGACTTCTATTTTGTGTCGTGTTTTTAAAAACTTTCCTTTTATTTTTACAAAATCATCAGTCTGCAATGGACTGGAAATTTACAAAGACTAAAAAAAAAAACCCAAAAAACAAAAAAGTCCATATTTTCTCTATACATAGTTAGAGAATCACTATTGCTGGGGGATACAGTGGACAGAGATGGAAAAAGAGACATGGATGCAAATGGGCAAATGCTCTGAAAAAATGGACATAGCAGTACATCACACTAGCAGAACTGGGGAAGGCAGAGGGAGGAGGAAGCATCTGAGCTGTGTTTTGACCTATGTCTATAGGTGGAGATGATGCCTTTCCGGATATTCCTGGCAACGAGCGCAGCAGGAACTAAGGGAAGGAGTGTTGAACACGAGGTACATCAGAGAAAGTGGTCATCAGGCAAGACGGAACAAGTGCCCGTGTGTGTCTGCGGTGAGTGGGGACAGGCTACAGCGAGAAAGAGGTCTGGGAGGGTAGTGGGAGTCAATCACGATGACCTTGGAGACATGATGGGGATTTGGGGCTTTTCAGTAGGCTACAAAAACCCACGGATCCATTTTAAGCAGCAAACAAAATGGTCATATCTGAGTTTTAAATGACAGTATTTGTTGAAAGAAACTAAATTTAAAAAATTCTCAGGCACTGGCTCTTTCAGAGAAGAGAATTTGCCTCTTTGATCAGAATGTACAAATACACAGAGATCGATTTCCATGCCTGGATGAACAGATGCAAAGATGTGCATGAATGAGGACTGCTCTGGAAACCAATCTGCCTCCTTTCTCCTGTCTTCTCCTCTCCTCTCCTCTCTCTTTTTATTTCCTATCTTTCCTCTCTTATTCTCTGTGTCTCATTTACCACTTTCCATGAGTACTTCCTGCGATGAGGGACAAGGCCTCTATCCCGTCTGCGTTCGGAGCTTTCAGCCACGTGCCGTCACTGAGCCCTTGCCATAGGGCTTCTTGGCTAAGGAACTGAACTGTAAATTTTCTTTAACTTAAATTTAAATAGCCGCACACACACACAAAAAATGTTAAATGGCCACACGTGGCTATTGGCTGCCCCAGTGGATGGTGCAGAGACTTTTACTACAATGAAAACAGGGAAGGAAAAACAGAGATACCAAGAAGTCTTCAGACGGGCTGTCATGGCATATTTGGTCAATGAGAGGAGTCACAGTGGAGCCCAAATATGTATGTTTTGGCCTATGTGTCCGGTGACCCTCTTGGAAAGAGAGCTGGGAGCCAGGAGCCCAGGGTCCTGATTTTGATATATTACTTTGCACAGGTCACTGTCAGGGGAAGGGCAAGAACTCATGTCCACTGAGCATCGACAATACACCAGGCAGGAGGTGTTAAGCATGTTTACAGAGTACTGCACTTGAATGTCACACAAACCCGTGAAACAGCATTTTTATCCCCACGTAATAGATGAGGAAAAGGAGGAGCAGAGAGGTAAGCAGTTTGCCCACGGCACCCAGGTCGCGAGGTGTAGAGCAGGTATTTAGATATTTAGAGCCAGTTCTGAGGACAACACGCTTTCCACTGCACCTCGGGGCTTCCCTAAATCCTTCTGAGCAGCTATTCCCTCCCTTCCCGCACCCAGTGAGACAGGACAGGCGGTCCGCATGCTGCCTTCCCTCCTGGAGGGGAAGGAGGACCTAAAGAAGGTTGGGAAGGCCCTGACAGGTTGACAAGGCAAACGTGCTGAGTGGGCATTAGGCAGGGAGGTGATATTTTCTGAGAATACAAACAGGGCACAGTGTTCTGAGCCAGTTCTGCACTCTCACTGATATTGAAAATACTTTAAATTTTCCATTTAAGAAAAGCCTGAGGCCAGGCCTGTTTCAATCATGTAAAAACCAATATCAGTTTGGAAAGGTTATCACAGCCTTGCTAATTCCAGTCAACATTAAAAATGCAAATGTTTACTATTTAAATATAGCCTTTGGCCACCAGCACTCAGAACATCCGGAAACCACAGTGGGCAGCCATCTCCCACTGAAGACTTGGCCGGCTCACTAGGAAGGAAGCTGAGGATGGGCCTCAAAGTCTGCTTTAGACCAGGCTGATGGAATCACTTCCACCCCCATGAAGGTCTGGGTGCTCAGAGGCTGTGTGGTTGCTGAACCAGACAGACATCCGTTCACTGGGGACAGAGACCCTGGTGATCTTCTTTGTCCTTGTCTTCCCAGTACCTATCCCAGTGTCTGCTTCACAGGAAGAGCTCAAGGGATATTTATCAAATAGATGGATTCATTGATTCATTCATCATCTTTTATGGGTTCTCCTATCATATCCCAGGCATTTGGGGGGAAATCTCAAGTAATTTACCATCTAAGAAGGTAGTAAGATGAGCAAATAAATAACAACAACGTAAAATAGTATCAAGTCAACCTTACCGCAAGTCTTAATTCTGGAGGTCTCGCAACAGGTGTTTGAACATATACCAGACGAAGAATACTTGTGTGATCAGACATGGGGATTCTGGGTGCTCTGGGACATGGAGTAACTAGGCAGTGAGATCAGCAATGGAGGCTTCATGGAAGAGGTGCCAAGAACCACTGCTGAGGGGGGCTCATGTCCTTGGTAGTCTCCTCCACTCCGACTGTAGGCTCCCTGAGGGCTGGACTGTGCCTTATTCAGCTCTGCACTCCAGTACCTCACATGGGGCCTGATACATAGCAGGAAGCAACATACGCTGAATGAATGAAGGAGTAAGTGAATGAACATCAGGAATCCATAAGCAATCAGAGAAGCAGCAGCATTCATTGAAAGGTCAGTATGCACCCAACATTTACTATATAGCTTTTTAGTTAATTGTAAGAGTCAGGATGTAGCTAGGAGACAGAAACCGCATCAGCAACATGAACAGAGAGAATTAAGAGAAGATTGTTAACTGGGTATAAAGTCATTGACCAGGTAACTGAAAGGGTAAGATGAGCATTATGAAATATAACCGAGCTATAATCAGAAGGCAGCTATCACCCTGGGGATAAGGGACCACAAGGGGAAAAGTTGCGATTATTAAATGAGAGGCTTAGTAGAGAGACCCTGTAATTGGAACTCAGACACCTGAACCAGGGGCACAGCCAGACTGGAACTGGTGTCTCTGATTGGACGCAATGAACCTAAAGCTTTATTGAAAACTACAAACAGGGTGCAAAAGCATTGCTGGGGTGATGTCCATAGCCACCCCTCCCTGCTTCAACACCCAGTTCAGATGTCATCTCCCCTGAGAAGCCTTGATCTCTCCCTTCAGATAGGAAACCCACAGGAAGGCAGAGGTCTTATCTTCCCCCTCCAGCCATGCAGCCCTCTCCTGCACCCCCAGTGGCAGAACTTAAGAGGGAGCCAGCTGGACCAGCAGAAACGGGATTCAGGGAGACCCAGCCGCATCATCACAGAGCAGAACACAGAGGGGTTTTGGAGCTGAGACGCCATGGTCTCCTAACTATTCAGGAATCTTCCCATCAACATTGCGATGTAGATACTGCTACTACGCCCATCATATAGATGAGGAAACCGAGGGCCTAAGCAAGTCAAGGCGATTTGCCTAATAAATCGATGTGGCAGCAGCCTGATTTGAAGCCAGCTCCACTTGCTTGTAATGGCAATACTTTACCAAATTCCTTCAGGTTTTTATATTAAGAAGGTGTCAGGGGACAGAACAGATTCAAAGCCCCAGTGCTGCTGGGTTGGCAGCTGGGGATGAGATGGGATGGGGGGTTCAGGTGTCACCTATAAGATCAGGGAAGCAGGCATGGGGAAGTCATGACAAATATCTCCCAGTGTGCCACTTTAATCTCTCACTTCACTGTCCTTTAAGAAAGTTGAGATCTTTATTACTTGATAAAAAATTAGCCACTCAAACTCTTCCCCATCCTTCAAGACCCAGCTCAGATGCCACCTCCCCTGAGAAGCCTTTCTGAGCTCTGCAGAGCCAGCCATGCACCCACACGGTGTCCCCGCGGGACTTGATGTGGTACCTGGACAGGGTGTACTTGACTATAGGCCACACTAGACTGTGCACTGTTTGAGGGCGGGCATGAGTCTACCTGGGCTCTGCCTGACACATGGGGGCACCCAATGTCTAGTGGTAATTACAAAGCCTTGTTTCTTCCAGAAGCATGCTTCTGGGGGAGCACAAGCAACTTGAGGACCATATTTTTTGACTCATTCCCTGCTTTCCATGAGTTCTTGGTCTAGTGCTGAAGATATATTGATGAAAACACTGAAAAACAAACCTCCTGGTTGAGCCCTTCACCCCCGGCCTTTTCTAAAACATTCTTCTCACTCAGGCAGATGGAAATGTCACCATCGGAAGCCCCTGCTAAAACCTTCCAAAGGCTTCCTGCTCTTAGGATAAAGACGAATTCAACTTTTTTGCCTAGGACTGCTGCCATCTGTCCCCTGCCCCTGTTCAGCCTTGTGTCTCATCGCTCCCCATCCCCTTTCCACTTCCTTCTACTCCACTGGCTAGCTACTGAACCTCTTCGGTTTCCCCAACTCACCAAGCTCTTTGCATCTTGGTTCTTCGCTGATGGGATTCCCCCTACCCAGAACCCTCTCTTCTTGCTCCCTTTGCCCGAATCACTCTGGCTTATCTCAGAGGTCTCAGCTGCTGAGTCACTTCCTCCGGGAGGCTATTGGCAGGGTAACTTGATGCTCCCGGAGCACACTGCTCCTGACCATGCCTTTTATCCTCTGAATTGCAATGGCCTGCATTTGCTCAGAACACTGAGCTTCCTGGTACAAGGCAGATGCTTTGTAGAACAGATCTGAATGAATTAAAAACTGTGGACAACAAAAAACTAAGAGAAGTCTCTCCACGGGAGTTTGGAAGTCACAGGCTGCCCAAAAGGTAGTGTCCAGGCACCTGCTGAAAAGAGGACCTCTGGAATAGGTGGGAAGGGGTCTGGATCCGGAGGCAGAAGATCAGTGCTGGGACCTCAGTAATTTGAGGACAACCAGTAGGACGCTATGTTATTTTCTTCCTCTCTATGATAGGCAATGTTTTCCTCCACCCTACGGGGTGCTACGAAATGACAGATCAGTAAGAAAAACAACAAACAGAGTTTATGCACGCAGCATGCATACATGTGGGAAAAACTTAGTGATGAGCAACTCAAAAGGATGGTTAGAGTTTGGGACATACACAGCATCTTAATGAAGGGCAATACATTTGTAGAGCAGTGATAAGACAAAGAAAGAGAGGTCTAAGCTTTCAGGGGGTGCATATTGTGGACAGGTAAATATATGGGGAAACAATTGGAAGATAAGGGCTATTTTAGCAGGTGTGTTAAGGAGATGCCTCTTGGTGCCATGTGCACATGGCTAAGAATCTAGAATTATCTCTTATAATTGAGAGTTTAAGAATTGTCCTCGTGAGTCCTCCCCTACCTGGTGCAGGAGAGGGAGATACCTTTACAAATGGAATTTCATTTTCTGCTTTTAGGCGAATTGGGGGTAAAGGCAGAGTGGTTTTTTCATGTCTGTTGTTTCTCAGTTGTCCTCAGCCCAAGATAATCCTTATGACAAAAATGGCATACTTTGGGGTGGCATCTTCTGATCCCTTATCGTCTAAAATTGCTTGTCCTTCCCGTCATGCAGGGTTGGGATGGGATGGTGCATGTGGGAATTCTGTGCAGACCAGAAAGTGCTATACGAATGTCAGGCATAACCACTTTCACAATGATCATCTCCAGGAGACAACGGAGGCTGCAGCCTGGCCAGTTTTAGTCACAGTGGTCCAAATGCAGGCCTCAAACTTTCTAGCTCCTTCTCCCCCAGGGCCAGGCGAGGACTTCTTGCAAAGAAGACACATCAAAGCTCCAACTGCGATTTTTTATAGTTTAATGTTGCACAAGCTTCCTTCTTGAGAAAGAGAGTTTGGAGGAAAGGTGAGGAAGCTAATGTAAACTTCCTGCTCCCCAGGCCCCACCCCCCAGGGCCGACTTGAAGACCCAGCCTGCAGGGGGTCCTGACTTTTGTTTCCCGTGCTTCTCCATAGGACTTCTCTACTCTTCTCTGTGGAAGCCAGAGATACGTCTAATAAAAAGGACCCAGTGCACTCCCACCACCCCAGACCCCTAGGACAATAAATCGAAGCACAGAGCTCATTAAACATGACTCAGCCACAGGAATGGGACATTCTGAAGAATTAGAATCCTCCTGAAATCGACTTTTTAACAAAGCAAAAGACATCTACAGAGTAAATAGTATTGCACCTACTACATGTCAGGTAATAAACATATTTTGCATTACTTAAACCTTATGTCAACCATCCCCATTTTATGGATGAATAAATTGGGGCTTAGGGTATTATGCCAAGTGAAATACGTCAATCAGAGAAAGACAATTATCATATGATCTCACTCACAGGTGGAATTTAAGGAAAAAAACAGGATGACTGGGGAAGGGAGGGAAAAATAAAACAAGAAGAAATGAGAGAGGGAGACAAACCATCTGAGACTCTCAATCATAGGAAACAAACTGAGGGTTGCTGGAGGAGAGGAAGGTAGGAAGATGGGGTAACTGGATGACCGACAGTGAGGAGGGTGCTTGATGTAATGAGCCCTGGGTGTTAGAGAAGACTGATGAATCACTGACCTCTACCTCTAAAACAAATAATACATTGTATGTTAATTAACTGAATTTAAATTAAAAAAATAAAATGGGCAAAGAAAAAAAAGAAAAGTTTAAGTTGGATGGATGGGTGGGAGGGCAGATGGGTGGGTAGATGGGGGACTGCATGGGGAGGGAGGTGAATGGGTGAGTGGGAGGCAGGTGAGAGCATGGTTGGCTCAGTGGATGGCAATGTGGGAAAAGCTTCTTGTCAGAATCAAGAGGAAGTGCTTGCATCTCCCCAGAAAGGCAGAACTGTTACATGTGGCTTCATCCTGATGCCCTCACAGGAAAGGGTGTGAGTGTCATTAGGCTGCTGTGAGACAAGGCCATGCTCTGGCAAAGCTGTTCCCTGGACCCAAGACTCTAGAGGAGCTCTTTCAACCTTGAGTTGTGGTTTTGGAGTCAGAAGAGTGTTGACTCCACCATTACTTACTGTGTGGCTCTAGACAAGCCACTGAACATCTCTGTGCTCAGTTTCCTTATTTATAAAATGAAGAATGGCCCGACCTCATAGTGCTATGGGGTTTAAATGATGTCACTCAAATATAAACACCTGTTAAATATATATAACAAATATTTGTGTTAAATAGAAGTTAGCTTTCTTCTCTCTGTCTCCTAGGCAATGTGAAAACTATTGCAGAGATGAGCTAAGACTAGTGAGAATCTCCCCTGAAGGGAAAAAAAATCCAGGCGTAGCTGACTTGCTCTGAGCAGGCCTCGCTGTAGTGCTCGGGGGTTGAGAATAGTTTCGGTTAGGTAGCCAAAGAGAAATGAGTTTTCCCTTGTAATGAGGAAATTAAAGGTGACTCTGACTCTCGGTGACCTCTGAACTGTGGCTTCATTTCAGTGTTCTCAAGGAAACCTAGGTGCAGACCTCCCATGACCCTTTTCTTTTGACTGAGAAAGGAACTAGAGACATGAGCCAAGAAGGGACAGAATGGGGTAAGAGCTGAAGATCCAAAGCAGCCTGCAGGCATATTTACTTCTCCTGAGTCACCCAAAGGAGAAATGTGGAAGGAAAATATATTCCTCAGATAGCTTCAAGATGAGAGTATGTGTGTGTCTGTGTGAGTGTGTGTGCGCGCACACACATGCTTGTGTGGATGGGCATTTGGCTGTGTGTGAGGGGCTGTGCATGTGCTCGTGTGTGCGGGGTGCAGTGCAGGGTATGGACGTGTGGGAGGGTATGGGAAGGGGTGTGGGGAAGGAAGTGTGCAGAGTCATGGGTGTGTATAGTCTAGTCACACTGAGGGGTTAGGCCTCAGTAAATGCATAAAATCATGTATGTCTAAGCACTGTCAAAAAATTCTTCTTCACTGGAGATTTATAAAGAAGTCTATTTTCCATTCACTCACTCACTCATTTTCCTATCACTAACACTGACCTACAGTGAGGAAAAACAAGAAGTTAATATCCCCGAGGAACTTACAATCTTGGGAGAAGATAAGACATGGATGGGTTTCGTAACAGTAATGAACACGTTTGGTGCACGCCAGATGCTGTTCTGGCACTTTCTGTGTGTATTATCTCATTAGCTGCTCAGAACAACCTTACGTAATAGGTACTACTGCTGACTCTCACTTAGCAAATGAGGAAACTGAGGCTTGGAGTAACTGGCCCAAGGTGACATGGGTCGTGGGTGAAGCTCTGATTCCAATGCATGCAGTGTGGCTCTTGAAAATGTGCTCTCAAGTACCACCTTAAGTCTATACCATCTGTTCCCTGCTGACCTACATGGGCTAGACTTATGTCCCTTCTAAAGGACTGGCTGCCACCCAGCAAGATGCTTGGAGCTCTAGCACCTGTGAACACCTAACCCGTGGCCCTAGATCCACAGCTGTCTGGGCCCAGTCTATTCACCCATTCCTCTCCCTACATCTCCTGCTGTTTCTACTTCTCATGTCACCCCAAGACGAGGCAGAGAGGGGCACCAAGAGGAAACCAGTATAAACTCAAGGGCACATCTCCCTGCCCGCTGGCCAGCTTCCCGACCACATGCGAGGTGGGGGTACCGGTCCTATGGTATTCTTTACCCCGAAGGCCTCCCTCCTCTGACCCTGGAAGGCAATGCCCATGACAGCACCTGCAATGGGGTCACTGGGCCTTGGACCCATGGAGGGATCTGACTCTAGTCCTTGGGGTCATAACATCGCCAGCCACGGAGCTCTTGCCCAGGGGGCAGAGCAGGCTCTGGTGCTTTAGGTCCATTATCTCTTTCAGCTTAAGTCCCAAGCAGCCCCAATGAGGCTAGGATTATTATCAGCCCCACTTTACAGGAAAGAAAACCAAGGCTCAGGGAGGCCACATAGTCAGATCCAGCAGCAGGACAGGCCATCTACACTGCCGAGGCCAGGCTCCAGGCCACACGGCCATGCTTCACGCTGGGTTCTAAGCAGAGTAAAAGCTGGTCCTGACTCTGCACTGTCAGGCAGGGGTGACTGGGTGGGTGCTGCTGGACCTGTAGGCCACCTCCACCACTGAGGGGCAGACTCTGGGGTCGTAGGTCAAGTCTACCCACCCGAGAGTCCAGGGAGTCCCCTCCGTGCAACCAAATGGAGGCAGTGCAGAGGAAGCCCTGTCCTTTCTCCTTACCTTTGCCCCAGCCTGTCAGCCCCCCAATACGCTCTTGTGGGGGGTCCGAGGGAGAGGGAGCTCTGAGAAGAACTGAAAGGGCAGGTTCATACAAGCACCCCCCTGCCCCCCCCAAGGCCATCCGAGGCTGCAGCAAGGCGACCCCCTTTGATAGTCCATAACAAAAAGAGAGAAGAACCCTCCCTCTATGGCTGCTCCTTCAGTCAGAGCTTGGGTGTGCTGACAGGACGTGCAGAGACAACACTGGGGCAGGGGACCGTGAGGCGGCGGCCAGAATGCCAGGGCCAGAGGTGGGGGGCCGGCGGTGTGTGTGGTGGGAATAGGACAGCACAGGGGGTCGCTGGGCAGCATAGGGGGTCGCCAGACAGCACAGGGGGTCACCGGACAGCACAGAGGGTCGCCAGGCAGCACAGAGGGTCACCAGGCAGCACAGGGGGTCACCGGACAGCACAGGGGGTCGCCGGACAGCACAGGGGGTTGCCGGGCAGCACAGGGGCTCACCGGACAGCACAGGGGCTCACCGGACAGCACAGGGGGTTGCCGGGCAGCACAAGGGGTCGCCGGGCAGCACAGGGGGTCGCCGGACAGCACAGGGGGGCCGCCGGGATGCACAGGGGTCGCCGGGCAGCCGGCTGGATTTGTTGCTAGCACAGGAGGCACTATTTGGGAGCTGCCAGAGACTGACAGACATTTTGGTGGGGGGCGCGGCTGGAACGAGAGTGGGATGACACAACGGTGAGTCCACTAGTGGAGTGACAGCATGCTGATCCCAAGTTATCACTTCCAGCCGTTAAAACCCTGATTTGTAAAGGCTCCAAAAGGCCATGGTCCTGCCCTGGGCCAGTGGAGGTTTTAGAAGGACACACAAATGTGGGCTATTGTCCTTCATAAAGGAACAATTCAACGAACAACCCTGGCTGAAAGGGGGGAGGTACATTCCTCCCAGGGCTGTGTCCCACCCCAGGCTGTCCAGTACAGTGCGCGAAGTCATCTGAGTCAATGCAGGCCTGCCAGTGACCTGTGACCTACGGCCCGGCAAAGAAGGGAGCACAAAAAGGGAGCCGGGCCAATCAGATTCCCACCTCAGGAATTTGAACCAAGAAATGCTGAGACATGCAGGGAGTTAGCAGCCGGGCTGGCGGCCACAGGAATGCACTGGAAGGTTCTATCCAGTGGAGCCAGAGCCACATAGTCTCCAAACCACAGAACTGGTTAGTAGAAGGTGAGCAGGGAGCAGTGAGACTCTGGGAAAGACAGGAAACCACGTGGTCCATGACACACCCAGGCACCCAGGCACCTCACAGGCACTCCAGCCCTGACTCCACATTCCCCCCTTTCTCTGGAGGGATGGGAGCAGCTCTCTGTTCCTGGAAACCAGAGGGTCTGACAGAAGAGGAGGTGACCTTCCTGTGGGATGGTGGGAAGATTCTGGGTTAAAGGAGTCTGGATCCTCAGAACACAGTGGCTTTGCAGGTTAGAACAAAGACACTGAAGAATGGTGTGAGCAAGGTGGAGAGTCCAGGCACGGTGAGTAGTTGCGTCCCACCGACACCTGAGGCATTTCAAGAATTTGACTTTGAAGGCCTCTGCACATCTAAGTCACACCTCAGGAAGGAAAGCAGGGCTGTGGAGTGGTTACTTAACCTTGGTTGGGAGCTAAAAGCTTCTAATCCCAGCTTCTCCTTCTAACTGTGGGAATTGGGGGCAAATATACTCTTCTAAGTCACAATTTCCACACCCCTAAAATAGGGATCGACAAAGAGCCTCCTCCCTCAAGATGTTGGGGGTGTTAGGGGGGTATGCCTTGTCTTAGGTAAGCCCTTCCTTCAGCTGCTGTGTATAAACTCCTCCATGAAGGGCAAGTGGTGGAATTAGACGCTGTGGCACCTCCCTGTAGACTTTTGTACCTGCACTGACCAGTGTGGGGCTGTCCACCAACAGGTGTACCTCGTTACTCTCAGGGACTCTGTAGGGAAAGAGGCTTTCAGCCTCATCCCCACCAACAGAGAGGCCTGCCTTAACCAGGCTTATTAATAGGAGTGTGTCCATTTCTGTCTTAAAATAGCCACACAAAGTTATTTCAAATGAGCTTCCAGGTGGGTGGTCAGATAGCTTTTCTTTTTTTGCCTTTTTTATTGTCTTCCTCTTAGGAGAGTTGAAGAACTCTCATATTTTTCTCTTTCATTTATAGCACAACAGTCATAACAGGAAGATCCATTGCTTTTTGTAATTTCCTCATCAGGATGTTCAGACTATATGAGGGGTTCCCACAGTCAAGCGCCACTCCCACCCACCCCTCAAACGCCTCTTTGCAGTGTCCCTGGCACACAGTCATCTACTGGCCAAGCATGTTGGGCCTTCTGGTTCCAATAGGACAGGCCTCACAGGGGGAGGGGCCTCACAGGGGGAGGGGCCTCACAGGGGGAGGGGCCTCACAGGAGAAGGAAGATGACCTAATCCAGGGTTTTGCCTCTATTCTAATCCTTTAAGCCATGGAGGGTCCCTGCCTGGAAGCAGAAAGTACCTTTCCTAATGTCAAACCCACAGGCCCCCTGCCACCACCACTTCTTTCCCTCCACGTGTTTCTTACTCACTCTGCCCTATTCAGCCATTACAGCCTCCTGAACCCTCCATCCATTCTGAAGGCTCATATCACTTTCTTTTTAACAGAAGTCATCACTTCCTCTGTGGTTTTGCCGGCCCACTCCCCCTTTCGGCAGAAATAGTGGCTGGCCTGTCCTGGCTCTTCGCTGTCACTCCGCAGCAGCGTTTGTCCACACTCATATCTTTCTTTAAGCCTCATGCCATCCAACCGCTCTCCTCCTAAGCACCGAAAACTGTCCAAAGCTGGCCCTGAGTCTTCCTCTCCAGGTCCGGTTCTGCATCACCCTAGGAGATTTTAATGCCCAGGCAGACAACTAATCAGACTGCTACTTCTTGGATCTTCTTAACTCCAAGGGACTTCACCTTCTCTGGACTTCAGCCACCACTCCCAGACCCAACCCCAGGTCTTGCTATGTGGTTCCATTCTCACATCCTTTTAACTATCTCATGACATCATACCCATGACACGGGCACTTTGATCTCCAAAAGACCCCAGCTCTTTGGTCTTTCTATTTCCTTCCTCCTTTCTATTTCCTTCAGCCTGTCAGTCCTCCTGGTGGGAGTCCAGACCCTGTAGGTGATCCTGAACTGCATTGACAGCAGTACCATCATTTCCCTTGCATGGCTGTCCTGCTATGCCTTCCTCCCCTGAACAAATCCCCGTTATTTTCCTCCAGTCTCAGTGGGGACCATGCAAGTCTAGCTCTTCAGCCTGTGCCCTGCCCCTCCCCTGCTGACTCCTCTCTTCTCTTCAACTCCCCCACTCCTGATATTTTCCTCTTGTTCTATAAAGCTGTCTAGGTTACTCCCTCCAACAAGAGCCCTCCTAAGACCCTTTCTATCACTCTGCAATTTGACTTTCCCCTCACTAGAGTCTACTTTACTATAGTCTACTATATTGGGGTCATGTGTGACCCTCTTCCTCACTTCCTACACATTCCCCAACCTAATGTACTCTGGCATTTGTCCCAGCCACTCCATGGAAATTGCTTTCCCTAAAGTCATTATCCTAGGTAATATTACTGTATAATAAATTATAAATCATCCCAAACTTAGTGGCATAAAACAACCATTTTGTTATGCTCATGCATTCTGAGGGTAAGTCAGATTGGTCACATAATGTAGTTTTTCTCTGTACCATGGTGTCTTCTGACCAGAGACCTACACATGCCCTCTCTGTGTGGTCTGGCTTCCTTAAAGCATGGCAGCCTCAGGGTAGTCTAGCTTCTTACATGACATGCTCTTTGGCTTCTCTCCCAGGATTTCAGTTACGACCTATGTGCCATCAGCCCCCAGATCTGTCCCACCACAGTCCTCTCTGTAAGCATCAGATCCCAGAGACCCATCAACCTGATGGATATGCCCAGAGATATCAATTTCAGCATGACCTAAGTTGAGCTCATCATCTTCCACTCTCAACTGTCTCCACTCCTGGTATTCTTTCTCTCTTTTAGGGATACCTAGTTGTCCAAACTTTGACTCTTCCTTTTTCCTCACTCCTTACATTGGATTATTACCAAGTCATGTTCATTCTGTCTCTGAAATGTTTCTACAAATTTGATCACTTTATAAATGAAAAGCTTAAGAATCACAGAGGTTGTTACTTCCCAAGATTAAACAGCTATCATGTATTTCTTCTTTCACATGTCAATCAAACACTGGGTACAACTGAGTTCTAGGAACTTGGAAGAAAAAGTTTGTAAAACATGGTTCCTGGTTCCCTTTGTGCCAGAGAAAGGCAGTAGATTACTATAAGGTAATGATAAATGCTGTGAATGTGGGAAGCACTGGGTACAACAGGGGCAGTGAGTCTGTCCTGTGGTGGGAGGGGTGAAGATGGGGGCTTTATTAGTTAGCTATTGCTGTGTAACAAATACTCTAAACTTTGGCTGCTTAAAACAGCAAATGTGTATTAGTTCATAGTGTCTGCAGGTCAGAAATCTGGGTAGAGTTGACTTGGTTCCTCTGGCTCAAGGCCTCACAAGGCTGCAGTCAAACCATGTGGGACAGCAGTCATCTCAATACTTGACTTGGGGAGGAGGATTTAGCCTGAAGCACACTCACCTGGCTGTTGGCAGACCTCACACTTTCACTGGATGTTGGCCAGACACATCAGTTTCTTGCCCCTCCATGGGGCTACTCAGAACAACCTTTACTTCTTTCAGAGCAAAGATTCTGAGAGGAAAAAAGTGATAATAAGGGAATAAGAGAGGGAGCCCAAGATGTAAGGTGGTCTTTTTGCAACCTCATCTTGTAAATGATAACCTATGACTTTTGCCATATTTTATTTATTAGAAGTGAATCACTAGGTCCAACTCCTACTCAAGAGGATGGGGTTGCACAAGACATGAATAAAAGAAGGAGGTGATCTCTGGGGGTCATCTCAGAGACACTGTCTCAGTGGTCAGGTGACATCCAAATTAGAATCGGAAAGAGGTAGCTAGGTGAAGAGCTATGCATGACTGTCCTAGGTAGGGAATGCTATATGTGAAACAACCTGGAAGTGAAAGAGAGAGACCTGAGGTTGGAAGAACTGCATGCTTAGGAAAGTTAGAGTATAGGCTGCCATCCACATCGAGATTAGAATGCAAATGGATATCGTGGAGATCTGTTTGATAACTAATTCCATTATAACAGAATAACCCATCCAATGGGTTTTACCTGTGCCTCCCAACTTCATATCAGATTTCTTTCTTAATGTTATTGTCCACACTGCAACTTAACCAAGTTTTAAACAGTTAATCGACATCGACTATTTCACATATACACAAAGCTTCATTCCGTAAAAAGACAAAGAAATTGAACTTAGAGTCTCCTTCCTTTTTACAAAACCTCTAAAATGCTCAGAATGCTTTCCCAGGACAGCACACTTATAAATCATTACCAATGTAAAAGGCATGGCTAGTATTTCCAGTTATCAGTGGGTGGAGATGACATGATACTCTGGAATGTATTTATTTAAGTCTTAAATAAAATTTTACATTGAACTGTAACACAGAAAAGCACCCAAATAAAGCACAATGCAATGGATTTTCACAGAGTAACACAGTCTTGTAAATATTAATCAGATTTTAAAAACAGAACATTGTCACCTCCCAAATCTCCCTTGTGCCATCTCCAAAGATATCCACAGTCCTGATTCTTGTATTTAAACTTTATCAAATGGAGTCATGCAGTCTATACTTTTTGTACTTGGTAGTCATCATTCGTTTTTGTGAAATTCTTCCAAAATTTTTTTGGTAATTTTTTAAAAAGTAGACTCTATGCCCAACGTGGGGCTCAAACTCACAATCCTGAGATGAAGAGTTGCATGCTCTACCAACTGAGCTAGCCAGACACCTCTTCCATATTGTTTTAAGTTTCATTTTTGCTGCTGTGTAGTATTTCATTGGAGGACTTAACCATACTTTATCCACTCTACACTGGACAGAAACTTAAATATTTTCCAGTCTAGGGAAATTATGAATAGTACTATGATTACCATTTATGATTATGCTTTATGATGTACATATGCACACATCTTTATTGGGTCTATATCTATAAGTAGAATTGCTGAATCATGAGTACACACATATTCAGCTTTAGTAGCTATTGACAATTTTCCAAGGTGGTTGTACCAATTTACACTCCAGGAACAATGTTTATGAATTCCATTTGCTCTATATCTTTGCCAATATTTTTAGTATTATAATTTTTACTATAAGCTATTCTAAACAAGTTTTAGTCTGCATTTCTCTAATAACTAATGATGTTGAGAAAACCTTTTCATATCATTGCCTTTCAAATACCTTCTTTGTGAAGTGTTTGAAATGAACATTTGCTCATTTCCCTATTGGATTTTTTTTTCTTATTCCTTTGCAGACATTCTCTGTATATTAGTTTCCTAGAAAAGCCATAACAAAGTACCACAGACTGGGTGTCTTAGACAACAGAAATGTATTTTCTCATAGTTCAGGAGGCTAGAAGTCTGAGATTGAGGTGTTGGTAGAGTTGGTACCTTCTGAGAACTATGGGAAAATATCTGTTCCATACTTCTCTCCTAGCTTCTGGGTGGTTTGCTGGCAATCTTTGGTGTTACTTGGCTTGTAGATCTCTGCTTTCGTCTTCATGTAGCATTCTCCCCATTTATGTGTCTCTGTACCCACATCTCCCCTTTTATAAGGCTACCAGTCACATTGGATTATGTGTCCACCCTACTCCAGTACGACTTCATGTCAACTAATTATATCTGTGACACTCTACGTCCAAATAGGTTCACATTCTAAGGTACTAAGGGTTAGGACTTCAACATATGAATTTTAAGGAGGGACACAATTCAACTAACATATATGTTTTAAAAACATCTCCCAGTCTGTGGTTTGCTGTTACACTCTCATGTTATGGTAGATTAAAGATGACCATAAATTCTTTTACACCCTCTCCACTGACAGTTGGTGCTTATTACTCTCTTCTCTGAATCCAGGCTTGCTCTGGGACTGCTTAACCAATGAAACATATTGAAAGTGATGCCATACTAGTTCTGGGCCTAGCCTTTGAAAGACTGGGCAACTTCTACTTCTTGTCTCTTGGAAGACCTGCTTTTGAGACACCGTCTGTGAGAAACCTGAGTCAAATGCAGAGGCCATGTGTAGGTACTCCTGAGTTAGCAACGCGGGCTGAACTCCTAATCAATAACCAGCATTAACTAGTCAGCACTGGAAAGAGACACCCTGCATATCACAACCCAAATGACTCAAGCCCAACCAGCTTAAAACATGGAGCAGCGGAAACACCCGGCTGAGCTCAGTCAACCCACAGGGTCAGAAGAGGGAATGAGGGGTGCCTGGGTGGCTCAGTTGGTTAAGCGGCTGCCTTCGGCTCAGGTCAATATCCCAGACCCCGGATCGAGTCCCACATCGGGCTCCCTGCTCGGCGGGAGGCCTGCTTCTCCCTCTCTCACTCCCCCTGCTTGTGTTCCCTCTCTGTCTGTGTTTCACTCTTCAAATAAATAAATAAATAAATAAATAAATAAATAAATAAATAATAAAGAAGAGGGAATAAAACGGCTGTTGTTTATGTCAAGGTTTTTGTTTGTTTTTCATGTCAATAAGTTTTAATGAACAGAATAAAATACTTACTGAAGGCATCATTGTGGGTTTTTTTTTTCAGGGTTTTTTTTTCAAGACCTTCTGGTGTCTTGTTTAAGACATATTTGCTTCCTTCTAGGACATGAATATTTACCTATGCTATATTCTAGAGGCTTATCATCTTTCATATTTTAATCTGTATTACTTAAATGAGTTTTATGACATAACGTACTCGGTGCATATTCCTCTTGAATTTAATAATAATGATAACTTCTTGGAATTTAGAATTAAGTGTGCAGTATAAAACACCCACAGAATAGTAATTTTACATCACAAGTAACTAAACCTCCATAATTAGTTAACCTATTTTACCTATCTGCACTCCTATCACTCCCCAACAGGTCTCAAGACAATGAAGATTTAGTTATTTATTCACACATAAAACATTTATTGAGAGCCAGGATTTACATTTCTCTGTGCTGGATTATGAACTAGGTGCTGAAAATCATCCAGTGAGATAAAGTCCTCTCTTCGTGTAATTACATCTTGTGGGGAAAATTGGCAACACTACCTAATCTATTTATTCATTTATTTATTTTTAATAACACATAACTCAAATTGTGCTGAATGTATGAAAAAAAAGCAGAGATGCTATACTAGTGGAGTCCAGGAACTCCTAATTTAATCCTGGGGTTGGGGGTACATCAGAGAGATTTCCTGTGGAAGTGAAATTTAAGCAGAGATTCATAGGATGAATATTAATTAACTAAAGGAAGAACTGGGGGGAGGAGAATTCTAGGCAGAAGAGAACACAGCATGTACAGAGAACTCTAGGCAGGAAAGAACCCACTGTGTTACAGGAACTAAGAGGAGTCTCATGGCTAGAGGAGAGAGGATAAGGGGGACACAAGTTGAAACTGGAGAGGTAGGAAGGGGCTAGATCTGTAAACCTTCTTGAAGGAATCCAGACTTTATCCCAAGAATAACGGATGCCTTTGATGGGTTGTAAGCAGGGGAGGGGCATGGTCAGATATGTGTGTTTTTGAAGATTATTAAGCCTGCCTTATAATACAAGGTAGAATATAAGCAATGTCTGACATAGACTTCAAAATGCCATGGTGGTTCCAAGAATGGAGAAATCCCATTGTCTGAGTTATCAGGAAGACCTTCATAGAGGAGGTACCATGTCACAGTAGAGTCATTCAGACATGGGAAGACAGGGTGTGTGTGTGTGCGTGTGTGTGTGTGTATCTAGGTGCAGGGAGTAGTCTACACTCAGCCACATAGCTAGGTATGTATGGGACATGTTTGGGGAATGGTGAACTGCCCAGTCTGGCTCCCATTATTTCCCATTATATAATGGGAAATAAAGCTGGAAGGTTAGGTTGTGGACAGAAAGGACCCATAAGGTACACAAGAATACATATATGTGGGGCGCCTGGGTGGCTCAGTTGGTTAAGCGACTGCCTTTGGCTCAGGTCATGATCCTGGAGTCCTGGGATCAAGCCCCGCATTGGGCTCCCTGCTCAGCGGGAAGCCTGCCTCTCCCTCTCTCACTCCTCCTGCTTATGTTCCCTCTCTGGCTGTGTTTCTCTCTGTCAAATAAATAAATAAAATCTTAAAAAATAAAAAAAATAAAAATTCAAAAAAAAAGAATACATAGGGGCACCTGGGTGGCTCAGTTGGTTAAGCGACTGCTTTCGGCTCAGGTCATGATCCCGGAGACCGGAGATCAAGTCCCACATCGGGCTCCCTGCTCGGCGAGAAGCCTGCTTCTCCCTCTCCCACTCCCCCTGCTTGTGTTCCCTCTCTGGCTGTGTTTCTCTCTGTCAAATAAATAAAATCTTTATAAAAAAAAAAAAAAGAATACATATATGTGCAGCACATTCTCATCATGGGCTGATCTGCATTGGCAAAGTCGCTTACTTGCTAACATTTTCTTGTAACCCCAACATTAATTCTTGTAGCCCTTCTGTAGTCTTTTGTAGACATGTGCAGAGTGGTGAAAATTTTGAGTCACCTGGTGTGCATGTTCGTAGCTGGGGTTGAGCAAGATCCCCTCTGCCTTCTTGTGTTAGTTCTCATGCTCTAAACAAGTATCCTTTTTGTGGTCTATTTAGCAGTGCTTTTTTGCATTTTTGTGCTTTTTTGTAGGTGATTTCACTGTTTAAAATAGCCCCAAAGTATAGCTTTGAAGTGCTACCCACCTAGTGTTCTAAGCGCAAGGAGGCTGTGATGTGCCTTATGTAGAAAATACATGTGTTGGGGCGCCTGGGTGGTTTAGTTGGTTAAGCGACTGCCTTCGGCTCAGGTCATGATCCCGGAGACCTGGGATCTAGACCCACATCGGGCTCCCTACTCAGCGGGAAGCCAGCTTCTCCCTCTCTCACGCCCCCTGCTTGTGTTCCCTCTCTGGCTGTGTTTCTCTCTGTCAAATAAATAAATAAAACCTTAAAAAAAACAAAAAAAATTTAAAAACAAATAAATAAAATAAAAATATAATGTCATTTATAATTTTTAACCAAAAACATGAAACAAAGTTATATATTGATACTGATCAGTTGATGAAAACGGGCCCAGAGGCTTGAAGGAGCCTAACCCAGTATTTGCCCCTGGGAGCAATGGTTCAGTATTAGCAATTGCAGTGTTTGTGGTCACTTTATAGGACTTCTGGGAATAATGAGAATCGACTGTATCTATGCATGTAGTCCCCCCCCCCGAAAGCTGGTTATTAAATATTATCATCACACCACTGACTGAGGCAGATTCTGCAGGAGCTCACCACATTGAGGAGGTGTTAGTGAACCACACTCTCACAGCCAGGCAGTGCTTTCTGGAAGCGAGATCTAAATGACACATCTCCATGTTAGCAGAAGTTTCTAAACTCTCAGTGAGAGGGGGCTCAGTCTTTGAAGTCACTAAGACCCAAGTCTGAACCCCACCTCCCCAATTAAGTAGTTGTGCATCCTCAGGCAAATAACACCATTATCCTTGATGGGAGAATAACGGGGCCATTTGACAGTTTTATTGTGAGGCCGGATGAGACTGTGTGTGTAAAGTGCTTGACTCAGCTCCTGACACATGCAGAGATGGTGAATATTGTTAATCCAGCAAATGGGGGGCGGGGGCAGGGAGCAAGGAGGCCTTCTGTTTTCTGCCTGCTACTCAGGCCTTTGATTACAGAGGTTCAGGTTTACAGCCGTGTTGTGCCCGGTCATTCTAAATTAGCTTTTCAGACTCACTCTGTCTGAAAGTCCCAGGCTGGATCTTGCACTGGCGCAGGACCACACAGGGGTTCTTTCCAGTCTAACTCTTGTTGCTTCACTATTATGGAAAAATAGGCAGTTTCCTAGCCAGTATTTCTGCGTCTGTTGCTCCTGGTTCTTTTTTGGGGGGGCGGGAGGGGGGGGACTAATGGGTACATCTGTTTGCTTAGCCCACTTTTCATCCTGTTTTTGATACCCTAATCTGGGATTCAGAAGCCCTGGCTGCCCCAATTCAGACCTCACTTCCTCTGACTCAGCTTTACTCTCAAGATACGGCTTCATTTCTGAGTCATCAGGCTGAGCTTTCGAGGACAACAGTCTGGCACTCCCATTTCATCTTCCCAGGAAAGGTGCTATGTCTCCACACCCCAGTGCCAGTCCTAAGTCTAACTTGGCTCACAATGCCCAGAAACCAAGAAACATAATTTTTAATGAATTTGGAGGATGCAGAGGAAAAAGCCTCCAGGACCAGGAGTCAGAATGCTGGGTACAGTTCCAGCTCTACCAATTAGCTCGTGTAACTTTGAGCTAGTCATGGAAGCCGCCTGAACTGGGATTTCCTCTTCCATAAAACATAAGTAGTAATCCATGCTGAGTCCATCCCACAGGGACATCGAGAGGCCTAAATGAAATAGTGTGAAGTGCCCCCAAACTCGAAGGCACACACCCCTGCTCCATGGGCTAGATCAGGTACGTAGACTCATTTCCTCTGGCTTGAACAACACTGACCTTGACCTCAAGTGTTTAGCATTTTTAAAATGATTTATCATCAAATTGGGAGACTTCACTTACATATCTGATGGACAGCTTCTCTTTAAAAATGAGATGATCTGGCCCTTTGCCCTTGTGAAAATAAAGAGAAACCTCACTAACGTGGATTCAAGATGCTAGAAGGGGAGGCTGCTCCAGGAAGCCCTAACACTCAATGTCAATTACAGGAAAAACTGTCAATTACTGACCCCAAACAGAAGAATCTCAACAGGAAAAAAGCATCAGTTACAGACCCCAAAAGGGAAAGATGTACATTGCATCTCCTCCAAGAGACAGACGGCTCCGCGACTCAGCCACTAAAAACCCGTTATCACGCTGAACTCTTCTCTCCCCTGCATTTCTGTTCAAAACAACCCATTCCAACTCCCTCCTTCTTTTCCGTAAAATAATGTTCCTCTTTTGTTTGTCAGATTTGCCTATGGTTTTGCTCTGGCTTGCTTGCCTTGGATTGAAATTCTCTGCTACTATCTGAACACTCCCACTTTTGCTGTTATAGTCACTGGCAGTTTCATTGCTAATGTTAATACCCTGACAGGCAACAACCCACTAGAGCTGAGTAGCAGCAGCCCCTTCACTTGGGCGGGAGCCTGGAGCTGCCTTCAAGCTCACCACAGTCCCCACCACTCCCTGCTACTTCCCAGTACTGCAGCCAAGCCTCTGTTGTCATTTCTTGTTGCTCTAGGGCTATTAATTTGCTTCCAGTGGCATCCTAGTAGAAGCAAATCTTTTTAATAACCATGTTTCTATCAAAATGGGAAAATGAAAGTCCCAGAACTGTCCTTTGCCCCAAATTATCTCCCCCTTCAGGGTCTCCGTGTCAAAAACCACAAGCCCCTTGGTTAAGTTTTCCCCTGTGCCAACTGGCACTTTGCAAGGTGTGTAGGCTGAGTGAGAGCTGGGATCTGGAGTCCCACAGGCTCTACTCAACCCTGCCCATGCCTGTTTGTAGTCATCCCTAAAATGGCGCAGGATGAGCTCTCTTCCCCTCTTGAGTGTGTAGGACATACGGCATTTAGTGTGCTGGTCATTCACGGTTGGTGCCTCAAGTGTAAAATGGTTTGAACTAATAAAAAGCACTGTGGTGATGGGAGTGTGATGTGAAAGATCAGATTCCTGAGTGGGGCTAAAGCAACGTCTGGGGAGAAAACAGTAAAGGGAAAAAGTAATGACTTAGGGGAGATGGGAGTTCAGTTACATCCATCTCCACCCTCATTCTCCCACCTCTGCATTGAGAAAATCTCTCCACGGAAGTACAAGACACCAGGGTACCCAGGATTCTGTTACCAAGACTGGGTTTTGGTGGTGGCTTGGGCAAGCATTAGCTTGTGTGACGTTGTCTCCCCATCTATAAGATGAGGCTAGAAATGACCCAAGAGTTAGTTACTGTGGTCGTGAAGATGAAGCGAGAAATGTACACGAGAGCGCTTTGGAAATGTGCACAGCGCTACATACAGTTAGGAGTTTTCCAGTCTCTTTACAAAAAGTTTTTCTTCCAAACTCTGTCCAAGGCCTTTTGAGCTTATCAAGGCTAAGACCCTCCCCTCGGTTTTGAAATGCTGCCCCTTCCTACACACCGAAGTCCGCGCCGCTCCGGGAGTCTTTTTTTTTTTCCTCTAGCGAAGGCGGGGACTCGGGTGGTGTTGGCAGCCGGCGACGCCGGCCGCGCCTGGCCAGTCCCGCATCGGCCGCAGTGGGTGTGCCCCGCAGGGTGTGCGCCCCCGACTCAGGCGCAGTCCGCCGGCGAGAGGGCGCGCGAGGGTGTGCGCGCCCCGGACGACTGGAGTGCGCCAGCCCGGGAGTGCGCGCCCCGAACGGGGACCGTGCACCCGGAGGCAGCGGGCGCCCCGAAGCCGGAGTGTGCGCGGGCCCCAGGCACAGCCCGCCGCCTCCTCCCGACTTCTGCGGCGCGCCAAGGTAAGGCGCTCTGCGACCCCAGCCCGCACGGCGGGTTGAGTGGGGTGTGCCAGCACCCTGCCCCGCGCGACCCGGGTCTTAGCCTCGGCGCTCCGCCACTCTTCTCCGCTCCCGCCGCCCGCCTCGCCCTCTCCCCGCGCCGCGTCCCCGGCTCCCCTTAAGACCGATGCTGCGGCAGCCTGGGCCGACCCAGCGCGCCCGCCTGGGGTCGGCGACAGCGCGGGGAGGGGACTGCTGGGGCTTTGCGGGCTACCCAGGGGCGGGTGCCGCTCCCCTTCCGCCCCGACCAGCTCCCCGAGCCCCGGTGGTGGGGAGGGAGGAGACGGGTGGGGAGGGGGAGGCCGCGTAGTCCTTGCGGCTCCGGTGGTGCAGCCCCAGCCCAGCGCTTCCCAGCGGGGCGCTGCGGTCCGGGATGCAGATGGCGGGATTGGGCGTCCTCCGCTGGCGCCCAGGACGACCTGGAATCGAGTTCTTGGTCTCCTGTCTTTCTCAAAAGCCGGCCCCCAGTATCTACCCTAGTATTCTTGGGCTCCTGGCTGAACTTTCCAGAGCTCGCGTTGGGCCACGACCTTGGGTGGAGGCACCGGGGCCCGCCCTGGGGAGCCGCGTGCGGGGTCAGCCTAGGGCACTCTCCCTGAGACAACGCGCCACTTGGTGAGATTCCCACCTTCTTATCTCTCTTAAGGTCAAGCCTTTGACCCCAAGGACTTTGTCCCCGTAGAATGGCCAGTTACTTAACCTGGGAGTTGGAAAGTGGAGTCTCATGGCCCCTACACCAGGTCTAAATAAGCGCTTGCCCTGAGGCTCTGCCAGGGCTGCAAGAACTGGCGGTTTCAACTCTCTAGAGACCTAGGTTGCCGGCTGGGAAGGCCAGGAAAAGTCATTTTCCAAGAGGAGGAGGAGGAGATTCCCCCCCCCCTTCCTGAGACTGACCCCCTGAAGCCTGGGCAAAGTCCTGTGGAACAAGTAGCATCAGGGGAGGGTCAGCTGCAGCCAGTGACCAAGCTGAGGCCTGGGGAGAAAGCATCTTGAATGAAACACAAAACCTGCCTGGTTAAAGCCAAATGTGGGTTCTTTAGAACCTTTTAACACGTGCCACAGAAGAACGCAGAGCCGCCACGCTTGAAACAGCAGCAGAGCGCACTCTGATGTGCCTTTGCAAGTCCAGTCTTCCTGCCCACGTCTGAAACTCCAACTCGCTGGACCATAATGGGAGTTCTGGGGAATGTGAAAGGACAGAGAATAGGGGATGGCTCAGGGTCCCTCCGATCAACAGATACTTGCTCTCTGCGGGCACCAGGCAAGGCAGCAGGATAGAGAAATGAAGAAACACACACTGTCTGGCCACATGGAGTGTGCAGCCCAGTGGCTAAGACCGACATGGATCAAATCACTCAAACAGAGAATTACACGCAGTGCTGACTTCTTTTGAAAGGGAGGGATAAGGTACTATGAGATTCTGTGATAGGCCCCGCAGTCGCTCTGTTGGAAAGCAATAGGAGTTGACCAGTTGAAGAGGATGGAGCGAGCCTTCTGGTCAGAAAGAACAGCCCGGGAGAGGACTCTGAGGCAAGCAGCAGAGACAGAGGGATTGAAAGACAGTATCAAGTGATGACCAGAGGCCCAAATGGCATCCCATTGCCTGGGCCAATCAGTAGATCAGTAGTTTCCTTACCTCAGCCATGGTAATGGGCAGCTGGATTCTCCCCTACCCCCCCCACCCCCCGGGTGGGGTAGCTCATCCTAAGGCTTTAAACTATAAGGAACTCATTGCCTATAGTGTAAAACTCTTTAGGATGGCTTGCATGGCATTTGCTAATCTAGGCCCCACTACCTTTCCAGCCCTGTTTCTGGTTCTCCCACTCCCCCATCTCCAGCCCACCACACCCCTCTCTCCATGAGCACCCTCTGTGTTTTACTTCCGGCAGTTTCTGGAACACACGTTGTCTTTGCACACGCTATCCTTTGTCTAAAATACCCTTCCTACTTGTGCACCCAGTGAATGCACAACCAGCTTTCAATGTCAACCTGACACTTAAGATTTCCACCACCACCACCACCACCACCAGTGCCATCTTGGAAGGCCCTTCCTGACCAGAGTCCAGGGGGCCTCTTCTCGGTTTCCAAAGGTCCCTGGTCATATTTCTGGCCAGGGAGCATCAACTGCTCTGAGCATCACAAAAATGTATTTCTTTTTCCTCCTGTCCTATTTGTGTCTCAAGTACCTAGCACAGAGGAGACATCAAAGGTGCTCAATAAATGCTTAATGGATGAAAACGGTCTAGGTGGGTATTTCTTAACTTTTCTTTTAGGGAGGGAGGGAGTGTTACATCTATCTTGGAGGTTCTGATGAAACTGTAGATACCATACGTTCCTCCAAGTGCATATAATCTAAAATTTCTTGTATATAATAGCACATGATTCACAGCCTTCCCGTCACCCACTGGCCCCATATCCAGAACTTTGGACTTTAAGTTTACAGGAAGCAGAGGCTCAGTGAGGTGCAGTACCTGCCTAAGCACCTCTAGCTAGTTAACAGCATGCTGTACCCCCCCAAAGCCCCCCCCATCAACTCCCAACCCCCAGCGCCTGACTCCGGGGCTCCTTCCAGCTCTCGCTGCACTCCAGGCCAAGCAGTCTCCTTTCATCCCTGGCACCTTGTGAAGGCCACTGCTCATGGCTGGAAGACGGATATTTTGGTTTTGCTTCAGTTCAGTAGCAGCCTAAGGTGTGACAGGGAGAAAAATCTTATTATGGGCAGAGTTGACAATTAGGAAGACAGATGGGCCATCTCCCTGGCTTGTTTGCTGCCCCTCGCTGGCAATGTTATTACATCTGTTTCAGCTGGAGGAGGGTCACGTGCACTTCACAGTTAACTTCTGGGCCCTGCATTGAGTCGTGTGGGCCAGGTTTGGCAACACTCTGGATCCGGGGACCAGCTCTTGGTTTTGTCAAAGGCTTCCTCCCTATAGGGCAGGCTCTAGGAATGGATGGAGTGAATGGGCCTCTTGCTTCCCGTCCTTGGGACTCTGGCATGCCTGTCTCCTGCTTTCTACATCAAAACCCCTCCTCCAGGTTCTTGGGCCAACCGGTAGGTTCTTATCCGTGGATCAGGACTGTCATTCATTCAGTAATTCACTCACCCCTCAACACTGCACGGAGTCTCTGCTTTGTACCAGGGACTCTGTTGATTCCAGTTTATAAGGAAGGATCACTAAGAGTGAGCCAGGGATACAAGATTCTGCTCTGCAGGGGGCAAGGAAGAAGTAACTCATTCTAATTCAACCCAAGCAAACCTTGGGAGGTCTGGAAGAGAGGACAGTTAGGACTTCTTCATGCTGAGAGTGCGCTCACTTTCTAAAACTCAGATCTTATGTAAATCATGTCATCTCTGAGAAGGAATGAATTTTCTTAACTGTAAAATGGGTCTGATAGCCATCTTGCCCTGCCTATCTCTGGGCAGCTGTACGGATACAAAGATCACATCTCAGATGGCAGATCTGCTCACTTCCGTGTGGGAAATGGGACCAGTATATTATAATAATAGCCTGCATGGGTGTCAGTCCCTGGCCGTTGGAATCCTCTCAGTAATCCTCAAGACAGTGACAATCATAATCCCACATGTACACATGAGGAAAACGGGACTCAGAGAGGTTAAGTGACTTGCCGGGGGCATGGAACTAATCAGTGAGAAAACTGAGGTAGACCAGACTGTCTCTCTGGAAGTCAGCTGGTCAACCACTTTGTGCTATTTTGTAGTAGTTGGTGGGACGAGTCGTAGGCTTGGAGGCTAGGGCATACTGGACCAGGAGCCTAGATCTGCTGCCTACTAGCTGTGTGATTTACAGCTAGACCCCTGACCTCTCTGTGCCTCAGTGTGCTAATCTCCAGACCCAGAGTTTAGACTAAGATAGGCCTTCTGTGAGCAGGTTCAGTCTACAAGGATAATATTTCAAAGTAGGAATAAAGGAAAGATGAGGGGCCCTCCTGCTAACAACAGGCCTGTTGCAGTTTCCTGGATAAAATAAATGCTGCCCCAAGATTTCAAGGAGATGGTGAATGTGATACGCAGGCAGTTATAGATTGGTGCTGTCTGAGAAGCTGGCTGAATGTTCCTTCTCCAAGGGAAAGAAGCAATATTTTCAAAAGGAATGTCTCACTGTCTCGTCTGGGCCCTGGGGCCTGGGCCCTGCCCTGCATGCAGCTTTCTGGGGACACAGGCATTGTGGAAGAACTCATGAATTCCTCTCTCCCCTCCCCCTGTTATTTTCCCCCAAAAGTAAGTAAAACTTATTGGCTGGATTTATTTATATCTTTAAGATGGCTTGGCTTCCCCCACTCTATGTGGAAGCATCCTTTGTGGTCTCCTTTGGTATGTATTAATAGTTTGTGGCTCTGATGTTAATTGACAAGGGGGCACACAAATATGGCGCTGGGGAGAGCTGGCTCCACGCAAAGATAAAGGGCAGCCTTTGGTGCCCACTCTCCTCCGCGGTCTTGTTTTTGCCCAGAAGCCAGAGGCGGGCGGCTCTCAGTGAAATGGATTTTGGTTTCCAGGCAGCAGGGCTAGCGGGGTACCAGGCGGCAGGGCTGAGTGCTTCCAGGTGCCACACTCTTCGCGGTTCCTCACCATCCCACTCCCTTCTGCCCAGCCTGGCACAGCCCTCCTACCCCTGCGGAAGGGCTTCAAAGATGAGCAATGTCAACTTGGGTGGTGGCTGAGTACAACCTAGGGTGGTCAGGGTCTGCATTTATTAGGCACAATACCGAGCGTGTGGGGAGGAGGGACATTTTATCGAGAATGTTGAGGGTTTTTTTTTTTTAAGATTTTATTTATTTGACAGAGAAAGAGATCACAAGCAGGCAGAGAGAGAGGAGGAAGCAGGCTCCCCGCTGAGCAGAGAGCCCGATGCAGGCCTCGATCCCAGGACCCTGAGATCATGACCTGAACCAAAGGTAGAGGCTTTAACCCACTGAGCCACCCAGGCACCCAAGAATGTTGAGGGGTTTTTTTTGTTTGTTTTTTTGTTTTTAAAGATTTTTTTTTATTTGACAGAGAGACACACAGCAAGAGAGGGAACACAAGCAGGGGAAGTGAGAGAGGGAGAAGCAGGCTTCCCGCCGAGCAGGGAGCCCGATGTGGGACTGGATCCCGATCATGACCCGAGCCGAAGGCAGTCGCTTAACCAACTGAGCCACCCAGGCGCCCCGAGAATGTTGAGGTTTTTTAAGAGATTGTTTTTGTGTATCATTCGTATGATTTTAAATAAATAAATAATAAAGGCCTTCCCCCCTCTGCTCCTCAAGAGCAAAGGGTGGAGGGTGAGGGAGGGGTAATGGCTTCACCATGTGCTAGCCCCATGAGCCTGAGCAACGTCTGGGGTTTACCAAACTTCATTCAGCTTTCTCATCTGTAAAATGCTACTGTTAGTGCTGACTTCAGGCTCTTCTGATACAGAAAACAGAGACTCCCTAAAGCTGATTCTAATGAAGAGGGGAGGAGCATAAAATGCAGCAGTGCTATTTACCAACAGGCCTGAAAGGGTGGAGGCAGGCCTCGAGGCAGGGTGGAGAAGGTTCTGAGTTCGAGGCTATCCCACCAGCACAGCAGGTGCCATCGGCTCAACTCTGCACCTGCCCGCGCCACCCTGCTCAGCCTACTATCACAGGACTCTCTCCCTTGTCACTCAGCACGAGTGCCAGAGAGGGTCCTGTCACATGAGCTCAGCTCTCTGGACGCTGAGGCTCTCTCTCTAGGCCATGTGGTGGCTGGTCGCTGGCCATCCTGGGCATGGGTTGTGGCCGGGGCAGGCATCCTCCCCGGGCCAGTCAGATGGGAGAGGAGGGCAGAGGAGGCAGGCAGAACGAGGCAGGCAGGGCTGTGGGTGGAGATTCCTCGAGAAGGGCATGAGCTGGAACTCGAGGATCTGCTCAGTACAAATATTGACTGCATTGTAAGGACCTAAGAGAGATTCTTAACCTGAGATTAACAGCCCCAAGGAGCTCCCATGCAGAATTCAGTTTGTGAATGTGGTTGGGAGAATAAAATGACATCTTTACTTAGCATTTTCTTCTGACTATGAATGTAGGCAACAAACATAGTGTATTTGCAGTATCTGGGAGGTTGTCACCAGAAATCTTTTCATATCACGTTTTAGCTGCTGCAGATAACTTGAGCAACGATTTATGCCCATTGCAGCTTTGAAATTATAGCCGTTATTACACTGGTGCTAAAGTTTGTTATTTAATGCATTAATAAAGAATGTATATTACTATATTATACATTCATTTAAAAATTTTTTTAATAATTACATTTCAATGTAATTGGCTTTCTTGTAGTCAAGCTACACATTTTATGTATTTGAAAATGTTCCAGGTACCTGGGTGGCTCAGAGGGTTAAGCCTCTGCCTTCGGCTCAGGTCATGATCTCAGTGTCCTGGGATCGAGTCCCGCATCAGGCTCTCTCTGCTCAGCAGGGAGCCTGCTTCCCCCTCTTTCTCTGTCTGCCTCTCTGTCTATTTATGATCTCTCTCTCTCTGTCAAATCAATAAATAAAATCTTAAAAAAGAAAAGAAAAGAAAATGTTCCAAGAAAGGTCCATTGGTTTCATCAGTCCACTAAAAGGTCCATGGCACAAAAAAGGGTTAAGACCCTCTGACAGGAAGTCAGTAAGCTATAGTTCCCACCTTCCCACCCTCCCTCACCCTGATCTTTCATATACTCATCTATTTCTGTCTAATTAGTGCAAGACATTCTTGAGCAGTAGTAAATTTCATTTAATAGTTTGGCAAATTTGCAGGAGTGCACAATTTGTAGTTTGGGTAGACGGTTTTGATGTATGACCTGAGGTTAATTTACAAATTGCAAGCACACATGGCCAACTGGTTAGGTGATTCCGATCAGCCCACAAACCCACCCGCCCATATGTTGATTGCTCGATCTGTCCACCCCATGCAGACCAGTTGTTGAAACAACCACAGAATGGACAATTGTGTTTTTGAGAGGTTCAGCAGCTTGTGTAGCTAAGACTAATTAGTGAATCACTTGATCAAGTGCAAGCTCAAATCCTAGGAAGGAGGAGGAGCACTGAGAGAAGAGGCTTTGAAGAGGGAATGCAAAAGAAGCAGACAGGAGGAACGAGGGAGTCAGTGAGGATGTGGGGGCGACTGGCCCGATGTCGATTTTGGAGGAAGCCTGAAGAAAGGAGAGCCCACTGGAGCACATTAAAATACTGGTTGATGTTTTGCTATTGTTTATTGAATGTTTAACAGGTGCCAGATCTGCGTCAAGCCTTTCAATACAGCAGTCTTTACCAACTGCCCAATAAGGCGTGACTATTATTATTCCCATTGTATTGAGTGAGTAAAATGAGGCTCTAAGAAGTTGAATACTTGTAGGTCACAGAGGGATTAAGTGGTTAAGTCAGGAG